>JBBPBX010001711.1:65089-81435 GCA_038048925.1 Garcialebias charrua | reverse complement strand
TATATATATATATATACAGGTAGTCCTTGGGTTACGATGGTTTCGAGTTAGGATGTTTTGTGGTCACGACGCATCTCCCATTTACTATGAAAAGCCTTATTTCGAGTTACGCAGTTTTACATCATAAATTGTGACGCATCGATGGAAAAATGCAGTATTGAACTGTAACCCCGGAATTACACTGCACGCTGCTCCGCCCCGCTCCGGTCGCAGGTCGCAGCTGAACGAGTCCAATTCCCACTGCCTCCGCTCCGCTCAGGTCCGCCTGGATGCGCCGCTCCAAGACACGTGCGAGATCGCGCGATAAATCAAGTGATAAATAAGTAAGTCAGAACAAAACAATTCATTCGGTGGAAAGAAGGAGAACAACTGTAGAGAGACTGCTGCCTTGATCTTCTCTCGTAAATGAGCTACATGGTTTGAGCAACAGGAAGTGATGTTTACATTTCAGAATAAAATACTTTTTTATTTATTTATTTTTGTATTGCGTTATTAGGTGTAGTCATAGTCATAAATATAATAGTTTAGTCATAGAATAGTCATAATTGATAGTTTGACAGCATTTTTGTACAAATAAATCCGTATAGAGCTAGGATTAGTCCGCCCGTGGTGATTTTATTTTGTAAATACGGAAGTTGTGCTCGTTCCTTTTCCTGTTGGTGCGACGTAATCTTCAAAAGTTGACTCCGGCACAGCTCCGTCATCCGGCAGAAATAGAAAATTTTCTAATTTTGACGGACTGCCGTCCGCTCTCCGCAGCTCGCCGCCGCCGTGCGGAGCCAGTGTAAATTCTGTCATTGATTATAATGGGTGCGTATTTGCTGCGGAGGTCGGACCGGAGCGGGGCGGAGCTGGAACGCATGTGGTGTAATTCCGGGGTAAGCGGTGCAGGAAAACGGCGGTTGGACCGGTTTTACGTCGTAAACGTAATGATACAAATTGATAAAATGATCTCCATTTCTTAACTTGTATTGTTATGGAAAAATAACCTTACAATCATGCAGAGTTGTTAACATCCAAGCCAATTACATTAAGATCTTATCAAACACTAAATGGTTTTAACTCCTGCAGGTGAAGAACCTCTTTAAACATCCCATCTAAAGGCATTCTACTGGTTTAAATACAATTATTGTTTTAGATTATTCTAATATATATTTTCTTCTTAAATCATCCTCATTGATCACATAACTTACATTATTTAGAATATAAATCCCTTAATTTTTTAGGTTTACTGTAGTTATTTTCTGCTCTGTCATTTTTAAATGTAATTCTGCTTTGATTAAGATTTTTGAAAAAAATCTAAAAAAAAATACAACGAATTATGTTGAATATTCATTCAAATATATTGGTCTGTTATTATGTAATTAAAATATTTTAGATGCAGGTCTTAAATTCTGATAACCAAAAGGTTAAAAATGATCAAGTAATCTACTGAACAAATTTCTAAAATGCTAAATCTTTATTGCAGGCTGCACATCTCTACTGCTAAAATGAAAATCTGTTGTTTTAGTGGCACGTGCATTTTTAGGCAGCTCGTTAAAAAGGGCTTCTTCTTGTGCTCGGCTATAAAAACATTAAATATGGAGTGAGCCCTGTGTCCCCCTGTGCTGAAGGAGTGGTGCCAGGCCCGGTCTGCAGGCCCGGTCTGCAGGCCTTTCAAGTGTCAAGCCCCGTCAATCAGAGCATGCTGCTGCTCCCCAGGCTTCCATCCTGTTCACAAGTCCAGACGTCCTTTCTCCACTCCCCACCGGCCCATCAAAAGCTGATTTTCCACGCTGGCGGTCCAGCTACGAAAAGTCACAAGGAAAGACAGGTGGGAGGCAGGCGAGGCGTGGGGGGTAGTGGGGGAGGCCAGGGAGGCAGCATGTGAGGGTGCTGGGGTCTGGCCAGTACTTGAAACAAAAATAGTTCTTCCAAAATTCACGAGTCCTAATGTGCACGAAGCTGCTGCAAACATTAACGTTGTAGTGATATGACATTTGATTGAGATTATTCATGACTGTCATTCACACTAACAATCGATGAATAATGAAAAACATATTCAAATGACACATCCTATTTTTTACAACTTTCTGTTGTATCCAACTTATTCCTGGGGGCGTTACTGTATAAATTATTCTGGGTACAACTTCCTGTCAGACAGGAAGTAGCAGTAAGCATGTTAGCGGAGCATGGACTGCGGCTTATTTGAAAGTTATTTACATTCAGTTTAGCAGATAAAATGCTGTTTTTGTTTTATTTAACAACCATAAAGTAGCCGTGCTGCGTTCAGGTACCTGTTGTGTTCACGGCTGCAGAAAAACCAGACCAAACTAAATCAGTAGCTATAACACCAACAGAGTTTGAACATGGACCCAAACAAAAAGAGTTCCTGTGAAAAGACGTATAGTTTCCATCACCTACCTACAGATGAGGAAGACACAAATAAAGTCCAGTTGTTCTGTATTGAACGCCTTTTTTAATTTGATACAGATGAGGAATTAAGAAGAGTGTGTCTGAAAAATGTGAACTTGAAGAGACCACCCAGAACTCTGTATGTGAGATCATTTCACTTTGTGGAGGGAAACCTGCATCCTACTTTGTGTCTGGACTACAATAAACCACCGGAGAAGAGACGCAAAGGATCGAAAACAGTGACGAGAACAGCAGGTATGATTTTAAGTGTATGGAGGACACAACATTATAGTATTTGTTTGTCTTCAGTATTACAATCCGGTACCGGTCTGTTGTGGTGAAGAAGGAGTTGAGCTGTAAGTCAAAACTCTCTGTTTACTGGTCAGTCTACGTTCCTCCCCTCACCTCTGGTCATGAACTCTGGTAGAGACTGAAACAATGAGATCGTGGATCCAGGAGGTTGAAATTAAGTTTCCTCTGCAGGGTAGTTGGACTCTCCCTCAGAGACAGGCTGAGAAGTTCAGTTGTCAGGAGAGACTCAGAGGAGAACCACTGCTCCTCCACATCCAGAGGAGACAGTTGAGGAGGTTCGGGCATCTGGTATGGAAGCTCCCTGGGCACCTCCCTAGTTAAGGAGGTGCTTCAGGCATGTCTGACTGGGAGGTGACCCCGGGGAACACCCAGAACACACTGGAAAGACTATGTCTCTTGTTAACCTGGGAACGCCTTAGGGTCTCCCCTGAAGAGTTAGAAGAGGTGGCTGTGGAAAGAGATGTCTATACCTCCAAGCTCAAGATGCTGCCCCGCGACTCAACTTTGGAACAAGTGGAAGATGATGGATGGATGTATGGATGGATGGAAGGATGGATGAATGATGGATGGTATTTTGCATTTCTCTTCAATCAACCCAAGTTTGGTGATGGAGGTCTTTAAGGCTTTGGCTGGGCTCTGTGTCTGCTTGAACGTCAATAAGATTGTCCCACATCTATTAACAAAACACCACCGATCATATTTCTGTGTAGATACTGATACACCTCAGAGCTTTTCAGGTTGTTAATCACTTCACCGACAGAAGATCCGACACAGTGAAGTAGCTAAATATTCATTAATTCAGTCAACATTTATTTCTACAGGTTAGTCTCAATGAGCCTTGAGGACTCATTTACAAGAGAGACCTGGTTTTAACAAAGAATAATGACAACAGTAGACAATCACAAAATAAAGCATATCAATTAAAAAGTGAATGGAAGAAAATAATATTAAAACTAAACAAAAACAGCTAGGTTGTAGAGCAATATAAAATACTAAAAACAGGAACATGTCTGCATTGGGTTTTTTCCATGAACTTAACAGATTCTTAAAACCATTTAGAGAGGCCAAGGTCGAGAGCTTCAGATCATTTTTGTAAGATATTCCATGAAACAGGAGCAGAGTAGGTCCTTTTGTCTAGTTCAGTCCTCACTGAGAGAACACTGCAGGTAATCATGTCCTGAGAGCGCACGCTGTAGCTGCACTCACACAGAGACATGTAGGAGGAGATGTATGAGGGCAGCAGACCAAGAAGTAATTAAAGATGAAAATGTACCAGTGGAAGAGTCTGTGTGAAGTTAATGATGTCCAGTTAACCAGTGAATACAGGGTGCAGTGGTGGGTACGATAATCACAACCAGTTATGAATCTTAGTGCACCATGATAGACAACATCCAACATCTGCAGGATGCACCATGATAGACAACATCCAACATCTGCAGGATGCACCATGATAGACAACATCCAACATCTGCAGGATGCACCATGATAGACAACATCCAACATCTGCAGGATGCACCATGATAGACAACATCCAACATCTGCAGGATGCACCATGATAGACAACATCCAACATCTGCAGGATGCACCATGATAGACAACATCCAACATCTGCAGGATGCACCATGATAGACAACATCCAACATCTGCAGGATGCACCATGATAGACAACATCCAACATCTGCAGGGTGCTTGTAGGAGCATTCATGTAGAGAATGTCACCGTAATCAATGGAGGGAAGGAAAGTCACAGATACAAGGCGTTTCCTAACATTCAGTGTTAGACATGATCTGTTTCTGAAAAAGAAACCCAGTTTTACTTTTTTTTATCAAGTTTTTGACATGAGGCCTACAAGAGAGATGTGAATCGACCAAGATACTCAAGTATTTGTAAAAATTGACAAACTTAATAGGGGCACCATTCAAGGATAAAATAGAAGGATGGACTGCTGAGGCCAACTTCCTATTTGAAAACATCCCTTTGGTTTGTCAGTGATAAATATGCTAGTAGATGAATCTGCAGCCCCTTCAGCTCGTCCTCCATCCTTCGTCGTCAGCAGGCAGCAGTATGATCATATTGTCCTGTTTGAGCTCTGACATGTGGTGTTCCTACATGTTTAAATTTAATGCACAATGCTTGCAGGAACTACATTAGCTCATACTGTTCATACATAAACAAACGCCGGTTCTGCTTCGCGCCGAAAGTTGTGCCATAATTCACACAAGGCAGCATGGGGGCTAGGAATAACGTGAATAGATTTTATAGATATTCTTATTCAGAGTATACCACAATAAAATGCAGACACTATCTGTACAAAGATGCATAACTGATTATTCCACCATGCATTTCACTCTGCCATAGATTTACTTTAGTCTGTGTCTGTCCACCCTGTATGGAGAGTTCAAATCTGTATCGCACTACAGAGGCCACTCAGGCTATTGGACCTATTTTTTCCTGGTCTCACACCTCCCATCCTTTTTAGGATTTAAACTTCCCTTGCCACCTTCTATTTTATGCTGGTGTAAATGAGTTCCCCACAAAATCTATAGAGCGTCTTTAAAAAGCAATAACTCTCATGGTAGTGCCGTGACATTGACCCCCGCCCCCTGAGCATGGCAGTTCCGGTTCAGTGCCCAGGCCTCAAGCTCACAAACATATACACAACACACACACATATGTTCTCAGCTACTCACACAACAACACACACAGAGCAAGACCCCAGGTGCACCAAGAAGAGCAGTTAAATTTTATCATTACCCTTTCTTCCCCGTGTTGGGGCTTTTTATAGGGCCTTTTTACAGCCCACTCTGAAGGTGCCACTTTGGTCCCAACGGTGCACGGGAGAGAGAGAGATAGATAGCAGGAGAGGGATTGAATAAAGGGGAAGGCAGGAAGGGTAGAAAGCAGAGGAATGAGAGGAAAGACGGGGGTTGGGAAGGTGAGAGAGAAGCGTGCATGAACACCCATGAACATGGCCGTTGTCAGGACGTACAAGCCGAGCAAGTGGGGCACTGGGGAATGAGAAAAAAGACAAGAAATAGAGGAACGGAGAGTGAAAAGAAAAGAGCGAGGGAGAGAAGGGACCGTCAGCTGTCAGTTTGACTGCTGCCTGATATAAAAACAGTGGCGAGGGTGGCGGATAAGGCAGATGATGAATGGGTTGGAGACACTCATCCATCTCACTGAAGGATTTGCAGCCAGGGAGTCGTGTACAGACATGCCTAAGAAAGGAAGGACTCTAGTATGTATATGTGTGCCGGTGGATGTGTTCTTTTTTATGTGTTTTGAGAAGGTGTGATAGACTGGTGATATGGAGATGGGATGAGGCAAAAATAAATAAAAATTCTCAGTGTATGTATGAGTTGATCCTTAAGGTCAACCAGTCTATACGCATGAATGTTGGATGTCTTATGTGCATATCCTTTGTAAAAGTGTAACGGTGACAGGTGTGCGCTCTGAAATACGTATGACGATACTGTTGTCTAACTGAATAGGACCATCTATATCCTTCAGTGCTATCAGCACTGCTCAACTCTGTTTTACAGCAACCGTAAGAGCACTACGACTCTAAACCTTGTCAGTATAGAGTAGATTGATTGGTAAACATACAAAACTGCTTGAGATACACATGTACATCATTGTCTCGGTTTTCATAGAGGAATGTAAAAAAGGTTGAATTCTTGAACCTTTAAATTGCTAAAGAAATACAGTACCAGCATCACTGTTAGTCAATTGGTTGAGATTGAGCTTGGGCAGAAAATGGTCAGGGTTTTTCTTATGTTGTACGACAAGTTTATTTAATTAGTTTATTAGGATATTGTGAAATGATTCTTGAAACTGTGGAATTTCCCCTAAAAACTCACCTGTTTAAAGTAGCCTATGCATGATAACAATTGCATTGTCTTATTTTTTTTATTTTATTTTTTAAAATTCATTTTACTTGTTTTTTCTATGTTTTTAATGTGTCTGGTTTATTTTTATTTTATTTTTTATGATTGACAATGTAAGGTGACCTTGAGTGCCAAGAAAGGCGCCTACAAATAAAATGTATTATTATTATTATTATTATTAAAATCACTAGAGTAGCTGTCTCATACTTTGCAAAGAGCAATTTGTAAAAGATGCAATTGATTACTTCAACAATATAGAACAGTAGCACTAGTACTTTTTAAATGTTTCATTTAATTAAACTGTTAAATAAATGGAAGGAATTGTCTTATTTCTCGTTTTCTTCTGATAATCAACATATGACAATAACTTTGTCACAAAGTTTGATGTCCATCCATACATCCATTATATTTACCCACTTCTTACATTCCAGGTCGTGGGGGTCACTGGTGCCCAAATCCAGCAGACACTGTGTGAGAGGCGGGGGACACCCTGGACGGATCTCCCGTCCATCACAGGGCCATTTGGACAGGTCTCCATTCCATCACTGGTACAACCTGGACATATCTCCAATTCATCACAGGGACAAATGACACGTCTCCAGTCCACCACAAAAACACCTGGACAGGTCTCCAATTCATCACAAATACAAACTGGATAGGTCTTCAGTCCATCACAGGGACAAATGGACATGTCTCTAGTCCATCACAGGGCTACCTAGACAGGTCTCCAGTCTATCACATGGACACCTGGACAGGTCTTGAATTCATCACAGGGTCAAATGGACAAGTCTCCAGTCCATCACAGGGACACCTAGACAGGTCTCCATATCATCCCAGTGACACCTGGATAGGTCTTCTGTCTATAACAGGTATTCAGTCTATAACAGGGACAATGGGACAGGTCTGCAGACCATCACGGGGACAATTCAAAGCTACCAGTCAGCCTAACATGCATGTTTTTGGTCTGTGGGAGAAAAACAAAGAAGCATGGAGAGAACATGCAAGCTCCAACCTGAATGATCCCTGTATTAGATCCGGGAACTTCTCAAACCCATCGTCAGCAGCATGAACTCAGTGACATACAATGTTGCTAAACCAGCGTGGCTAAACATCTCCTTTTGTTGGAAACACACCTCATCACATAAAGAACTCCCTTGATTTTGCCAACAAAGCAACATTTGAAGCTGACCCCAGGAGAAACCTGAAAGTTATGCACCATAACTCATGTTCCCTGAAGGAAGGGAACGAGGTGAAACATATGCTATGGGAATTGCGCCCCCGCGCGATTACCTGAAGGAATACATTCACGCCTTTACGGCAGGGGCATCAGCGTTGTTCCAGAGGCCCCGCCCTCTGGGCACTTAAGCCGCTGACGCCCATTCATCTTTCTCAAGAATTGCACTTCACCGAGCTTTCAGCATTGAAAAGGGCCAGATATGTTGCACCTCGTTCCCTTCCTTCAGGGAACATGAGTTATGGTGCATAACTTTCAGTTCCCTTTCAGTCATGTCTCTCGGTGTAAGTTATGTAGAGAGCACAGCCTGAGAAGAAAAAAAATGCCAAATGTAGAAACATCAGCTTGATGTTACCATTGGACATATAGATAAAAAACACCAGCCAGAGACAGCATAAGTGTGCTCCACTAGTGCGATTACTCATCATCTCCTTTTCTCTGGAAAAACCTGAGTAACAGGAGGAAAAGAAGCAAGGGACCCATTACGCCACTAGTAATTGGGTGGCAATGTGGAGGTATAAAACCCAAGTCAAAACACAGGGTAACCTCCCAAGTCCCCAGGGGAAATTTATTACATATACAAAGGGCACGACTGGCAAGTGGAGCCCATCCTGATGTTGGAGATCAGTTAAGGAGAGGGGAACCCCTCCATTGAAAATATCCTAAGCAAACATAAACACCAAGGGGTACCCTTGCATATGTTGTTGCTGTTTGCTTTGGGATAAAGCAATCAAAGCCTTAGGTCCTCAACCAGTTCCCTTCAAGGGCCAGGCTGAAAGCCGCCATAACTCCGGACGTGGGTGTAGAAGCTGCCCACGTGCCTGAGTCAGCAGGTCCCTGTGAGGAGGCTATTGCCATGGTATCCCTGATAACATTGAGATCAACTCCAGGAACCACGGTTTCTGCGGCCACCTGGGGGCTATCAGGATCAGGGTGAGGGCTCCCTGACGCACATGTTCCAGTGTCGCCTCGATCAGATGGACAGGTGGAAAGGCATAGTAGAGCACCCCTGCAGGCCAATCATGTACCAGAGCATCCATATCCAATGGAGCATCTGCTTCCCTCAAGGAGAAGTAGAGGTCACAGTGTGAGCTAGCCCTACAGGCGAACAGGTCCACAGAGGCTTTCACAAATCGTGACCAGACCTGTTTCACAATCCGTGGGTTCAGGCTCCATTCTGACACCAGGATAGGCCCTCTTGAGAGGGCATCGCTCCATTATTTAGTTCACCGGGGACATGAGTCACCCTAAGTGACAAGATTCTTGGAGCACACCATGTGAGCATCTTCTGCGTCAGTCCGAGGAGGGCCCGGGCCCTTGTCCCTCCTTCTCTGTTGATGAAGGACACTGTGGTCCTGTTATCTGATTTCACCAGGACATGCTGCCCTGCAATCAGACCTTTCCTTGGTCTGGCCACCGAGACAGTGATGACAGAGAACTTGACGATGATAGTTACCCTCTGCCAAGACCGTTTGCAAAATACCCCCCCCCCCCCCATGTTTTGTTCAGTTCATTTCAGTCCCAAATACGCCCAATGCCAACCAACCAGGAAGAAGATCACTGAAACACACTCAGCATGACGTGTTTGATTCAAATGTTTCAATGTTTGGCCACTGTTTCTCCAACCAGAGATCATGTGACAATAATTTAAAAAAACTCAATATGTACAGTGCATTTAATAAAATCAACAATTGCTTGTTTAATCAAAGTCAAGTCAAAGTCAAAGTCAACTTTATTGTCAAAACTGCAATATGTACAGGACATACACAGGATTGAAATTGCATTTCTCTCTGTCCCTCGGTGCAACAGTAAACATTTAAACACTAAAACACTAAAACATTTAATAAACATAAGCATAAAATGAAATAATAAAAGTGTAATACTGTCCTGAGTTTTTGCATAGTAGTTTTTGCATAGTAGTAGTATGAAAGTATGAAAAGTTACACCAACACTAAAACACTAAACATTTAATAAACATAAGCATAAAATGAAATAACAAAAGTGTAATACTGTCCTGAGTTTTTTGCATAGTAGTATAAAAGTGTAAAAAGTATATCTATAAAATAAAATGAAAGTTCTGGCATTGACATTTGTAATAGAGTGACAAAGCAGCATATGAAGTTTATGTACACAGTATATGTATGAGGTAGTTGATATTGGTATAGAGGTAAAGTGGCATATGCAATAAGGCTAGTAAAAAAATATATATATATATATATATATATATATATCAGTAGTAGATGTAAGCAGTAGTAATAAATGTAAACAGTAGTATTGAATGAAAACAGTAGTAATAAATGTAAACAGTGAATGTAAACAGTAGTATGACTATAGGTAGTAATGTAATGCAAACATTAGTGCAAATATAAGAAGTAGTGCAAACTGAATGAGCACATGACCGTGCGTTGAATGAATACCCTGTTTTGATGACACAAAGTCCAGTGTTAAAATCTTTGTGTGGTGTGTGAAAGTTTTTTGTGATTAAGGCAGTACAAGTGGGAGGGAGGGCAGAGCAGGCAGAGAGTTTAGCATCCTGACTGCCTGATGAACAGAGCTGTCATTTAGTCTGCTGGTTCGAGCCTGGAGACTCCTCAGTCTCCTCCCTGAAGGCAACAGGCTGAAGCAGCTGTGTAGTGGGTGTGTGGGATCACCTGCCATGCAGAGGGCTTTCCGAGTGAGGCGGTTGCTGTGTAAGTCCTGTAGTGAGGGGAAGGAGGTGCCGACAATCTTCTCAGCTGCTCTCACGATGCGCTGGAGGCTCTTGCGGCAGGATGCAGTACATGCACCAAACCACACAGTGATGCAGCTGGTCAGGACACTTTCTATGGCACCTCTGTAGAAGGTGCACATGATGGGGGTTGAAGCTCCAGCCCTTTTCAGCTTGCGGAGAAAGTAGAGACGCTGGTGAGCCTTCTTGGCCAGTGATGCAGTGTTCCTGCTCCAGGACAGGTCCTCTGAGACGTGCACTCCCAGGAACTTGGTGCTGTCTACTCTCTCCACTGTGGTGCTGTTGATGGTCAGAGGGGCATGTTGGGCATCCCTCTTCCTGAAGTCCACAACAATCTCCTTTGTCTTCTCCACGTTGAGAGTGAGATTGTTGTGTCCGCACCACAAGGCCAGGCGGCTCACCTCGTTCCTGTAGTCCGTCTCATCGTTGTTGCTGATGAGACCCACCACTGTTGTGTCGTCCGCAAACTTGATGAAGTGGTTGGAGCTGTATGATGGTGTGCAGTCGTGTGTTAGCAGGGTGAATAGAAGGGGGCTCAGCACACATCCTTGTGGGGCTCCTGTATTCAATGTGATGGTGCTGGATGTGTTATTCCCGACCCGTACTGCCTGTGGTCTCCCGGTCAGGAAGTCTAGCAGCCAGTTACACATTGAGGTGTTCAGCCCCAGACTGTCCAATTTAAGGATGAGCTGTTGGGGGATGATGGTGTTGAATGATGAGCTGAAGTCGATGAACAACATTCTGACATAGGAGTCTTTCGTGTCCAGATGTGTGAGAGCTGTGTGGAGGGTAAAGGAGATGGCATTGTCAGTTGAGCGATTAGAATAGATCTATATCATTATTGGCATATTTGCACCGAGGTACAAAGCAGTGCTATTGGCGTGTGCACCATCCTAAGAGGGACGTACGCACGGAAATCCGCAGCAATAATTAAATTGCGCCGCCAGACAATCAGATATGAAAAAAAAAGGAACGTTACAGTGGGATAATCATTGGTATTCAAAAAAGAATCTATCACATTTTGTCTTAGGACATTCTATGATAAAGTCAAAAAAACTCTACCAGCTCAGCACAGATAAAGACAAAGACATGTTGCATTTTGGTGGCGTAGCAGGGAGATAAGTCTGTGAGCAATCATTTCAGATAAGCACAGTCTGCAGATGGGCTCAGCCGGCTCCATCTGAATGCACACAGAGACCTCTGGGGGGGGGGGGGACAGTTTTCCAACAGCTTCAGACTCCAGGAGAGGTTTGCAGTCAGCCTTTTTTCAAGGTTGCTTGTGTCCCGATTAGATTAGTTGCATTATTAGGCCGATATGCAAATTGGAAGGGATCCAGGGAGGCAGGGAGGACAGATGTGATGCTTTTCATGACTAGCCGTTCGAAGCACTTCATCAGGATGGGGGTGAGTGCTACTGGACGATAGTCATTGAGGCAGGAGGGCGTTGCCTTCTTTGGGACAGGGATGATGGTGGTGGCTTTGAAACAGGTGGGGACGATGGCCTGACTCAGTGAGATGTTAAAGATGTCCGTGAAGACCGCTGCAAGTTCTCCTGCACAGTCCTTCAGCACACGACCAGGTATGTTGTCAGGACCAGAAGCTTTCCGGGCGTTGATCTTGATGAATGATCGCCTCACTCCAGCACCTGATCATCGGGAGAGAGGGTGAGTTTTTGTGCAGGTGTGCTGTTACATGCCTCAAACCGAGCAAAGAAGTAATTCAGTTCATTCAGCGCAGAGGTTGTGCTGTCACAGGTCTGTGGGGATGGTTTGTAGTTTGTGATGGTCTGTATTCCCTACCACAGACTCCGTGTATCCTTGATGTCCTTGAAGTGTTGAGCTATTTTCCTGGAATACTGCTCCTTGGCCTCACTGATGCCCTGGCAGGTTCTTTCTGGCTGCCCTCAGCCCACCTGATATCCTGCTGTGAAGGCAGCATTCCTGGCTCTCAGGAGTCTGTAAACCTCTGCTGTCAGCCATGGCTTCTGATTTGCCCGAACAGTGATGGTTTTGAGGTTGGTTACATCATCAATGCACTTGGTGATGTATGAACATACAGTGTCTGAGTACTCCTGGAGACATGTGTTGTTGTTTGTGGTAGCAGCTTCTTTGAACATACTCCAATCTGTGGTGTCAAAACAGTCCTGGAGTGCCTCTGAAGACCCCTCTGGCCACACTCGTATCTGCTTGCGGACTGGTTTTGTGACTTTCACCAGTGGCCTGTATGCTGGCTTTAGCATAACACAGATATGATCAGAAGCGCCAATGTGGGGGAGAGGGAGGGCCTTGTAAGCTGCTTTCATGGTGGTGTAAACTTGGTCCAGTGTATTTCTGCCTCTTGTTGGGAAGTTTATGTTTCTGTATGTTTTTGAAAATACACTATTTAAATCTGCTTGGTTGAAATCACCAGCCATGAGAAAAAAAACATCAGGGTGGGCTGTTTGTTGCTCACTGATGTGCAGATATAGTTCATTCAGTGCCTCACCTCTATTTTTGCTGGTTTAGCTGGGAGGAATATATACAGCAACGATTATAACAGCTGTAAATTCCCTCGGTAAATAGAACGGTCTGCATTTAATAGTCATAAACTCCACTAAAGGTGAGCAGTGTTTGTGGACCACAGCAGCATCCAGACACCATGCATTGTTGATATAAACACAGAGCCCCCCTCCGCGTGTCTTACCTCCCTCAATGAGAGTTTTGTCTGCTCTGTAGCATGTTAGCCTCTCAAGCTGAATAGCATGGTCCGGAACGTTGAAGATGACACCCTTCCTAGCGGGACACCTTCCGTGAAAACAGACAAGTCTCTCCAAGGTTCCAGGGCCTTCATGCACTCTGGATCTATCCTAACCTTTCCTGCTCGACTAGGCAGGGCAGGTTGTGTCTGTTGGTTTAGCCATACTTGTAGGGCCCGCATTTTCAGCAATCCTTGTGGCACACAGGGTATGGTTGCCGCCAAGAGGCCTAAAAGGCGTTGGCACATTTTCATAGGGACCCGTTGATCCGGTTTAAATCTTTCCAGGCAATGGCGAATGGAGGAAACTCGTTCCTTTGAGAGCCATGCTCTGTATCGGACAGTGTCGATCTGTACTCCCAGAAATACGGTAAACTGTGATGGAGTTAGGTCACTCTTTTGTAGGTTTATGACAAACATGAGAGACTCCAGGTGAGAGATCACTTTGTAGGAGTGTGACTCGGCCTGAATTCTGCTTCCAGCCAGAATCAGCAGGTCATCCAAGTAATTCATAACCCTGAGTCCTTGATTCCTAGGGATCGGGGCTACATCCAGACATTTAGTAAATGTATGAGGAGCCATCTTTAAACTGAATGGTAAGGCTTTGAATTCATAAGCGTTCCCTTCTAAAGCAAAGCGGAGGAATTTTCTATGTCTCCTCCACACGCCTACATGGAAATAGGTATCTTTCAAATCTATTGTACATGCGTAGTCTCCTGGTCTCACAGACTGGAGAACCTGCCGCAGTGTAAGCATATTGAACTTAAAAGTTTTTTAGTGTCTTGTTCAGAGTCCTGAGATCTAGAATCGGTCTCAGTGAATGATCCTTTTTGGGCACCAGGAAGTACTAGCTGTAGTGGCCAAAACGTAGTTTGCGTCTCGGGACCAAACTTATCACTCCTTTCTGTAGCATAGTCAAAACTTCCTCCCTCAGCACATGTACGCGTGCAGGGTTAATCTTTGATTGCAGTACCCCTGTGAAGGGAGGCGGTCTCCTGGTGAACTGCAACTTGAGCCCATGACATATCGTTGTCATGACCCAATCATTTTGTAGACACGCCCTCCAGGCCTGCGCGTGCGCCATGAGCCCGGAAGGCATGTCTAATTGTTGCTCGTTGTGTTTTAGTGTGAGGGGGGGGGGCGACCTTTGACCCCTCTTGCGCTCTTTCGAGCAGGCTGGTTAGCCCAACAGAAGATATTGCAAGATCTGACTGTCTCCGACAGAGCTTGTGTATCTTGCTACGGTTCATAGTTTGACCACGTGGTTTGTGTTTTATGAAAAAGGGACTCGAGTCAAGAACCAGGGTAGTTTGTGCTTTGGTACTTTTATTTTTGTACATGCATGAAGCAGTGTTGGTTTTGATTACACATACAGTAGGCGAGTCATGTTTGGTGCGCGCACACATGTCACCAGCTCCTCGTAGTGTTTTACAAGTGGAGACTGGGCTCAAAAGGTCAGGATCCCGTATCGTGTGGGCGGGCAAACCTGTAAAATTATCAGTTCGTCCTGCTTCATCAGGCCCGAATCTGAGTTCCACACGGGGTCATTGAAGAGGCCCTCGGCCGGTACTGGAAAGTCTCACTGTTACCAGCGGGTCTCTTCCGTGGAGGGCCACGCATGTCTTCCTTTGGGGGTGCAAAGCTTTTTCTCGGCAGCCCCTCGCGGAGGGCTTCCGCCTGTTTGCGTCTTTGTTCCAGCCTGGCCTGGACTTGTTCCAGGGCTCCCCCGAAGAGTCCCGTCGGCTCGATCGGGTGCTGGAGGAATGGGGACCTCTGGTTTTCCGGGAGGTCTGATAAAGTCAGCCAAAGATGGCGCTGGGCGACAACAATTTTTGCCATTGCTCTGCCTTGCGAAATGGCTATTGTCCTCATCATGCGGAGCACAAAGTCAGAGGCGCAACGGGCCTCCTTTGCGGCCTGCTCGTTTTTTGTTACCTGGAGATCCTGCAGTTTTTCTGCCAGGTATGCCTGCACCATGGTCAATGCGTTCATCGCGCGAGCCGCGAGGCACTGAGCCTTGTAGCACTTTTCAAGCCATTTCTCCAAAGCGCGGCAGGCCCTGCTAGGCAGTGCTGGCTTCGTCCCCGTAGCTGTGGGGGCCAGATGAGCCGCCACGGTCTCCTCTATCAGGGGTGCACTGACGAGGCCTGCTGTCTCCATTCCAGCGACATCCAGGAGTCGGGATAGTGGCAGCGTCAAGGGAGCTCCGGGTTCCAACCAGGAGCATTTGAGCTCCATGAGGAAGTGTGGGAAAATGGGCATTTTTTGCGACGTTGTCGGCTGCTGCTTCGCATAGAAGTAGTTTCCCGCCAGCCTCGTAACCTGTTGGCGAGGTGTGGGGTCTGGTCACGCGACCTGCAAGGCATCCGCCGCCCTATGGCACAGGTCGAACAGAGCAGGGGCCGACACGTCCGGTTCCGGTAGAATTTGCACCAGGTTCTGGGAGGAATCCACACTTTCTCTTCTGTAACCGTACTCGGCGTCTTGGTCAGACACTTCGGGCGTCGAGTCCTCGATGGCAACCGAGTAGTCCGACACGTTCTTATCCCCGACTTGACCGCTGCATTCCAGGTCCACATTCTCAAGCTCCAGCTCGGGAGCGAGCAGCTTTGTGCGGCGTGCGGCCTTCAGCGCAGCGGCCTTCACCATGGATTTAGCCAACGCGTCAGTGCGGCGTTTTCTCACTACCGCCGGCATCCGACAGTTGTGGGAGCAGGAGTCGGGGGATTCCAGCACTTTTCTCGCGTGCAGAATCCCTAGGCAGACAGGACAGGCCTCGGGGGTGTCCGTCGTCAAGAGGGAGTAGCCGCATTCGCTGGGACAGGGGCGCGAGCAAAGGCTCGTCGTCCTGCTGGTTTTCTTCTTCTTTGTCCTCCGTTTTCCCTTCTCTGGAGCCATGTCTAAAGACGAGAAGCGTTGAGGCTGTTCCTAGTTTCCTTTTGTTCGAAGCCGTCCTCTCCATCGTCTTGCTTTTGCTGGCTAGCTTGCTAATGGTTAGCAGTGAGTGTTGTGATGTAGTTAGCGCCATCGAGCAAAGCAGCTGCAGAAAGAGAAGAAA
>JBBPBX010001711.1:33995-64718 GCA_038048925.1 Garcialebias charrua | reverse complement strand
TCTGTGTCTGGAGAATTGATTTAATTCCGATTTTTGGTATCACGATTCGATTCAAAATCAATTTTTCGATTCAGAAACAATTTTTGATTCAAAAATGATTTTTCTATTAAAATGGTCATAAATTTAGTTTCAGCTTTGTAACTGACAAGCTGAAAAGAATAAACAACAATGTAAACAAATGGAGCATTTATTTAAAACAATAATTTTAAACTGATAATATTAAACAACAATGTAAACCAATGGAACATTTATTTGAAACAATAATTTTAAACTGAGAATAACAACAATGTAAACAAATGGAACATTTATTTAAAACAATAATTTTAAACTGAAAACATTAACAACAATGTAAACAAATAGAACATTTATTTAAAACAATAATTTTAAACTGAGAATATTAAACAACAATGTAAACCAATGGAACATTTATTTGAAACAATAATTTTAAACTGAGAATAACAACAATGTAAACAAATGGAACATTTATTTAAAACAATAATTTTAAACTGAAAACATTAACAACAATGTAAACAAATAGAACATTTATTTAAAACAATAATTGTAGGTTCTGTACTTTATCAAAGTTTTTGAATCATTTGATATTCATACCAAAAATACAAACAAATAATACAGGAATGCATTAAATGCTGTAACTTGAATTACCAGTACTGTATTAGGTTAGCTTAGTTGCCTGGATTCCTCTAAAACAATAAAATAAAAATATAGGAACAAATAATTCATCCATCCATCATCTTTAACCACTTCTTCCTTTAAGAGTCATGGGGCTCACTGGTGTCCATGTCCAGTCATCACTGTGCGAGAGGCGTGGGACACCTGGACAGGTCTCCAGTCCATCACATACAAATAATTCAAAATATACAGACAAAAACAGACTTCAGCCTACCAAAGTGTAGTAACCTTTAACTCAAGCATTATAAGAGGGGGACAATAATGCTGTCATTGCTGGTATCACTCAGCCCTCTGTGAATAGCAAACAACCATCAGGGTGCTAACGATCCATTGTTAGGCTGATGGTCCTCCATCATGTGAGCAGCTGGTTTCGGCTGTCATCAGCAAACTGGTTCATCCACTGTGAGAGGGTGTTAAGACTGAGCTGAATACCAGACTTAGCTTTTTTAGATTTTTGTACCTGGATTATTGAGCATGCATCAGGGTAAAATTAAACATGTTTAAAAATTGATTTTGGAGCATTTAGAATTGATTCTGAATCGCCAGGACTAAGAATCCAGAGTCTTTCTTTAAAAAATCTATTTTTTCCTACACTCCTACTGGCAAACTTCCTTTTGATCTTTAAAAAAACAACATTAATACAAAGAATTGTATTTTATGTTATTGTGACATGTTTTACACATTAATAATGTTAATTGTTTTGTTACAGCCCACCCCAAAAAATAAGGGTCACAACTACAGTAGTCAAGTCAAGTCAATTTTATTTATATAGCACAGTTAAAAGGGTCCCCGGTTCAAATCCCGGTCTGGGGGCCTTTCTGGGTGGAGTTTGCATGTTCTCTCCGTGCATGCGTGGGTTTTCTCCGGGTGCTCCGGTTTCCTCCCACAGTCCAAAAACATGCATGTAAGGCTGATTGGTAACTCTAAAATTGACCCTAGGTGTGAGTGAGACAGGTCCCTCTTGTAAATGAGTCCCCGTGGCTCAACGAGGCTAGCCTGTATAAATAAAGCTTGAATGAAAAAAAAAAAACAGATAAACTGTTATCAAGGTGCTTCACACACACAACATAAAAGAGGTTTAAAAATTTAATGAACAGTATCACACACCAATGGTAAAAATTATGATATTAACAGCAGTAAAAGTATAATAAAAATGGTGTTAAAGGTAGGGGAGACCGGGTATAGTTGTAACATGGGGAGAGTTGTAACACCACCAGTTCCACCAATCAGGGATATGATAGGATTCACATGATCATTTCAGTGTTTACCCGCTTCCTCCACAATACCATATTGTCATTGTCAAGTCTGGAAACAGGTACATGCAGATACTAAGGAGAAAAAACTGATTTTGAGGTAAGAAAGTAAATTTTTTGACCATGACTATATTTTGTTTAGTACTTATACTGTTGCAGATAAAACCATATAACTTACATTAGATGAAAGTGTAATTTCTCAGGCAAAATGTGATGCATTTTCCTGTGCTAATTTCAAACCACTATGCTACTACAGCTAGCTAAACATGGCTGACAGGGTTGGGGTGGGTTGTGCACATTATTTAGGCCTTATATGGCATTATATTATATTTAGGCATTATAGGTCTACATGTTAAGGAAGATTGTTCTAGTAGAATAATTTACACACATGCACACACAAACAGTATACAGGTGGTCCCCGACTAAGTTGGAAAATGTATGCTAGCGCTACTACGAACCCATTTTTCAACACAAACGTGGTTCATAAACATGCACAGAACTTTGTTTACAATAGCTAACACACTTTCATCTAAAAACACATTCCAGTGCTGTATTTTCTGTATGTTCTGTACAACTTTACTATTCGTTAGTCAGCTCGTAAGTCCGGAACGTTGTAAGTCGATGTGCTCGTAAGTCGGGGACCACCTGTATTTGAGTTATGGTCAGTCACAGAAAGAGAGAGAGACATTTTGTTCTTGTATTGTTCTTTTAATTCAGTAAACCTCTTTTTGAAGCATATCACATGGTGTGGCCTCTGTTTTTGCTTATTTTGTCTAATTGTTACAACTTACCCCAGCAAGTGTGGTTGTAACAAAGGACCACCATGTATTTGACATGAACTCATGAGGTCTGTGATATTCTTGCAGAGGTTTGAATTGGTGCCATTTGTAGTCAACAAATGTGGGTATTTTGTATAAAAGTTTGAAAACTCTAGCTCAAAAATTCTGTGAGTTAAAGGTGCTGGAGCAAAAAGTGTTACAACCATACCCGGTCTCCCCTACAGGACAGGAATGCACTTTATAAAGTTGATGACACTGGAAAAGTTTGTATAATAGCTGAAGATGTTGAGTAAATTCAGGAGATGCTTATGTTGCATCTAAGAAGGTTAGACAGGGGGAAAACAAAATAAAATAAGGCTTTACACACACCAAGCTCCTGCACAGACTTATTTTAGATGTCACAAAGGTGTTGGTGCTACATGACTTTTGTGTCATCAGGGCAGGCCTTATCTTTGCTGTAGGTCTTTTTTATTAAGCTTTTGTGGGCTGGTCGGTTTCCATCCATCCATCCATTCATCCATTCATCCAAATAATGTATTTCAAAGAAAGAAAGATTTCTTGTTTCACCAAATATATATTAACATGAAAAATAAATTCTAAAGATAACCTTACATAAAGATAAACAAAAACATTTTAGAGCCCACAAGTCGCAGCACATGAAAATTAGTTTTGAAAAACTGTGACTTATAGGCCAGAAAATACGGTACATCTGTAATCTTTTATATATTTTTTGTACAGAATAAACTGTAAAATAAACAAAAAAAAACAGGATCAAAACAAAATGTTAAAGCTGTTGCAGTGGCTTATTGGGGTCACCATGGTAACCACACAGAGCTGTGTCTGTTGCTCCCTGACAGCACTCTTTTTTATCATGATGACAGCAGCTGACAGCTGCGTCAACGGCTGATCCATCCGATGTTAACTGTACATTTTACCTTTTCAAACGGCCAGTTGAATCTGCATAATTGGTGCACCATTATCGTGCTTTATTTTAGTTTCTTTGCTGCGATTTGTAAAACCTAAAGCCAATCCAACGCGTGTGATTGCGCGATGCGCAGCTGACACAGACCATGGCTGCAGACACGGAGCCGAGTAGAGGCTCACTTTACCGCAGTGGCTGCGCGCATGGCGCGGTGATTACGTGTGTCTGCTTTGTCTAATGAAATAAAGATAGTGGATGGATGGATGGACGTATGGATGTATTATGTAGGATGGAAACTGATTTGCTTGCGCACGCAGTAAAGGCTTCTTTTTTTTTCCCCTCGGGTCGGTCGAAAAACAGCTGACCGCTCTGACGCTTTGATCGGCTTTATTTTATTATTTTCCTTGTTCCTTGTGTCCACTGGGTGATCTATAGATGTTAAGTAGCCATGTGCTTCTTTCAAAGCTGCACGTTATTGGCCGAAGAGCTCTGATACCAGCCAAACAAGTCCCGCATGTTAATCAGCTGTGAGGGTCCCCGCCCCCCAGTACGCAAATCACTGCGGCTTGGTTTTACTCTGAAAACAAACTTAATTCTAACACAAAGTTTAACAGTTTAAACACTTATAAAGTGTTTTTTAAAGCATGGGATGGTTTCTTCACAACTTCAACTGGTACATTTTGCAAAAAAACGATTTTCACTAATTTCTCAGAAGTTGAAGGTTTATTGATTTTTTCTCAGTTAGAGCTGTGCCGACTTGTTCCTACATTTCTCGTGGCTGGCCACATATGCTATGGGAATTGCGCCCCCGCGGGATTACCTGAAGGAATACATTCACGCCTTTACGGCAGGGGCGTCAGTGTTGCGCCAGAGGCCCCGCCCTCTGGGTACTTAAGCCGCTGACGCCCATTCATCATTCTCTTTTTGCCCTTCACCTCGCTTAAAACCCGAACTTCGTGGGACTTCTCTGTTGTCACATCGCTCGATCTGAGGTGAGCTTGCTCCCTACGCTGAGCGTACAGAGAAATTTTCCTGCGTACTGCTGGGCTGGCTAAAGCTAGTCCAGCGTTTTTCTACTTACCTCAAAGTTTTCTTCTCTTTCTGCAGCTGCTTTGCTCGACGGCGCTAACTACGTCACAACACTCACTGCTAACCATTAGCAAGCTAGCCAGCAAAAGCAAGACGATGGAGAGGACGGCTTCGAACAAAAGGAAACTAGGAACAGCCTCAACGCTTCTCGTCTCCAGACATGGCTCCAGAGAAGGGAAAACGGAGGACAAAGAAGAAGAAAACCAGCAGGACGACGAGCCTTTGCTCGCGCCCCTGTCCCAGCGAATGCGGCTACTCCCTCTCGACGACGGACACCCCCGAGGCCTGTCGTGTCTGCCTAGGGATTCTGCATGCGAGAAAAGTGCTGGAATCCCCCGACTCCTGCTCCCACAACTGTCGGATGCCGGCGGTAGTGAGAAAACGCCGCACTGACGCGTTGGCTAAATCCATGGTGAAGGCCGCTGCGCTGAAGGCCGCACGCCGCACAAAGCTGCTCGCTCCCGAGCTGGAACTCGAGAATGTGGACCTGGAATGCAGCGGTCAAGTCGGGGATAAGAACGTGTCGGACTACTCGGTTGCCATCGAGGACTCGACGCCCGAAGTGTCTGACCAAGACGCCGAGTACGGTTACAGAAGAGAAAGTGTGGATTCCTCCCAGAACCTGGCGCAAATTCTACCGGAACCGGACGTGTCGGCCCCTGCTCTGTTCGACCTGTGCCATAGGGCGGCGGATGCCTTGCAGGTCGCGTGACCAGACCCCACACCTCGCCAACAGGTTACGAGGCTGGCGGGAAACTACTTCTATGCGAAGCAGCAGCCGACAATGTCGCAAAAAATGCCCATTTTCCCACACTTCCTCATGGAGCTCAAATGCTCCCGGTTGGAACCCGGAGCTCCCATGACGCTGCCACTATCCCGACTCCTGGATGTCGCTGGAATGGAGACAGCAGGCCTCGTCAGTGCACCCCTGATAGAGGAGACCGTGGCAGCTCATCTGGCCCCCACAGCTACGGGGGCGAAGCCAGCATTGCCTAGCAGGGCCTGCCGCGCTTTGGAGAAATGGCTTGAAAAGTGCTACAAGGCTCAGTGCCTCGCGGCTCGTGCGATGAACGCATCGACCATGGTGCAGGCATACCTGGCAGAAAAATTGCAGGATCTCCAGGTAACAAAAAACGAGCAGGCCGCAAAGGAGGCCCGTTGCGCCTCTGACTTTGTGCTCCGCATGATGAGGACAATAGCCATTTCGCAAGGCAGAGCAATGGCAAAAATTGTTGTCGCTCAGCGCCATCTTTGGCTGACTTTATCAGACCTCCCGGAAAACCAGAGGTCCCCATTCCTCCAGCACCCGATCGAGCTGACGGGACTCTTCGGGGGAGCCCTGGAACAAGTCCAGGCCAGGCTGGAACAAAGACGCAAACAGGCAGAAGCCCTCCGCGAGGGGCTGCCGAGAAAAAGCTTTGCACCCCCAAAGGAAGACATGCGTGGCCCTCCACGGAAGAGACCCGCTGGTAACAGTGAGACTTTCCAGTACCGGCCGAGGGCCTCTTCAATGACCCCGTGTGGAACTCAGATTCGGGCCTGATGAAGCAGGACGAACTGATAATTTTACAGGTTTGCCCGCCCACACGATACGGGATCCTGACCTTTTGAGCCCAGTCTCCACTTGTAAAACACTACGAGGAGCTGGTGACATGTGTGCGCGCACCAAACATGACTCGCCTACTGTATGTGTAATCAAAACCAACACTGCTTCATGCATGTACAAAAATAAAAGTACCAAAGCACAAACTACCCTGGTTCTTGACTCGAGTCCCTTTTTCATAAAACACAAACCACGTGGTCAAACTATGAACCGTAGCAAGATACACGAGCTCTGTTGGAGACAGTCAGATCTTGCAATATCTTCTGTTGGGCTAACCAGCCTGCTCGAAAGAGCGCAAGAGGGGTCAAAGGTCGCCCCCCCCCCTCACACTAAAACACAACGAGCAACAATTAGACATGCCTTCCGGGCTCATGGCGCACGCGCAGGCCTGGAGGGCGTGTCTACAAAATGATTGGGTCATGACAACGATATGTCATGGGCTCAAGTTGCAGTTCACCAGGAGACCGCCTCCCTTCACAGGGGTACTGCAATCAAAGATTAACCCTGCACGCGTACATGTGCTGAGGGAGGAAGTTTTGACTATGCTACAGAAAGGAGTGATAAGTTTGGTCCCGAGACGCAAACTACGTTTTGGCCACTACAGCTAGTACTTCCTGGTGCCCAAAAAGGATCATTCACTGAGACCGATTCTAGATCTCAGGACTCTGAACAAGACACTAAAAAACTTTTAAGTTCAATATGCTTACACTGCGGCAGGTTCTCCAGTCTGTGAGACCAGGAGACTACGCATGTACAATAGATTTGAAAGATACCTATTTCCATGTAGGCGTGTGGAGGAGACATAGAAAATTCCTCCGCTTTGCTTTAGAAGGGAACGCTTATGAATTCAAAGCCTTACCATTCAGTTTAAAGATGGCTCCTCATACATTTACTAAATGTCTGGATGTAGCCCCGATCCCTAGGAATCAAGGACTCAGGGTTATGAATTACTTGGATGACCTGCTGATTCTGGCTGGAAGCAGAATTCAGGCCGAGTCACACTCCTACAAAGTGATCTCTCACCTGGAGTCTCTCATGTTTGTCATAAACCTACAAAAGAGTGACCTAACTCCATCACAGTTTACCGTATTTCTGGGAGTACAGATCGACACTGTCCGATACAGAGCATGGCTCTCAAAGGAACGAGTTTCCTCCATTCGCCATTGCCTGGAAAGATTTAAACCGGATCAACGGGTCCCTATGAAAATGTGCCAACGCCTTTTAGGCCTCTTGGCGGCAACCATACCCTGTGTGCCACAAGGATTGCTGAAAATGCGGGCCCTACAAGTATGGCTAAACCAACAGACACAACCTGCCCTGCCTAGTCGAGCAGGAAAGGTTAGGATAGATCCAGAGTGCATGAAGGCCCTGGAACCTTGGAGAGACTTGTCTGTTTTCACGGAAGGTGTCCCGCTAGGAAGGGTGTCATCTTCAATGTTCCGGACCATGCTATTCAGCTTGAGAGGCTAACATGCTACAGAGCGGACCAAACTCTCATCGAGGGAGGTAAGACACGCGGAGGGGGGCTCTGTGTTTATATCAACAACGCATGGTGTCTGGATGCTGCTGTGGTCCACAAACACTGCTCACCTTTAGTGGAGTTTATGACTATTAAATGCAGACCGTTCTATTTACCGAGGGAATTTACAGCTGTTATAATCGTTGCTGTATATATTCCTCCCAGCTCAACCAGCAAAAATAGAGGTGAGGCACTGAATGAACTATATCTGCACATCAGTGAGCAACAAACAGCCCACCCTGATGTTTTTTTTCTCATGGCTGGTGATTTCAACCAAGCAGATTTAAATAGTGTATTTTCAAAAACATACAGAAACATAAACTTCCCAACAAGAGGCAGAAATACACTGGACCAAGTTTACACCACCATGAAAGCAGCTTACAAGGCCCTCCCTCTCCCCCACATTGGCGCTTCTGATCATATCTGTGTTATGCTAAAGCTAGCATACAGGCCGCTGGTGAAAGTCACAAAACCAGTCCACAAGCAGATACGAGTGTGGCCAGAGGGGTCTTCAGAGGCACTCCAGGACTGTTTTGACACCACAGATTGGAGTATGTTCAAAGAAGCTGCTACCACAAGCAACAACACATGTCTCCAAGAGTACTCAGACACTGTATGTTCATACATCACCAAGTGTATTGATGATGTAACCAACCTCAAAACCATCACTGTTCGGGCAAATCAGAAGCCATGGCAGCATTCCGCCTTCACAGCGGGAGATCAGGTGGGCCTGAGGGCAGCCAGAAAGAACCTGCCCAGGGCATCAGTGAGGCCAAGGAGCAGTATTCCAGGAAAATAGCTCAACACTTCAAGGACATCAAGGATACACGGAGTCTGTGGTAGGGAATACAGACCATCACAAACTACAAACCATCCCCACAGACCTGTGACAGCACAACCTCTGCGCTGAATGAACTGAATTACTTCTTTGCTCGGTTTGAGGCATGTAACAGCACACCTGCACAAAAACTCACCCCCTCTCCCGATGAGCAGGTGCTGGCGTGAGGCGATCATTCATCAAGATCAACGCCCGGAAAGCTTCTGGTCCTGACAACATACCTGGTCGTGTGCTGAAGGACTGTGCAGGAGAACTTGCAGCGGTCTTCACGGACATCTTTAACATCTCACTGAGTCAGGCCATCGTCCCCACCTGTTTCAAAGCCACCACCATCATCCCTGTCCCAAAGAAGGCAACGCCCTCCTGCCTCAATGACTATCGTCCAGTAGCACTCACCCCCATCCTGATGAAGTGCTTCGAACGGCTAGTCATGAAAAGCATCACATCTGTCCTCCCTGCCTCCCTGGATCCCTTCCAATTTGCATATCGGCCTAATAATGCAACTAATCTAATCGGGACACAAGCAACCTTGAAAAAAGGCTGACTGCAAACCTCTCCTGGAGTCTGAAGCTGTTGGAAAACTGTCCCCCCCCCCCCCCCAGAGGTCTCTGTGTGCATTCAGATGGAGCCGGCTGAGCCCATCTGCAGACTGTGCTTATCTGAAATGATTGCTCACAGACTTATCTCCCTGCTACGCCACCAAAATGCAACATGTCTTTGTCTTTATCTGTGCTGAGCTGGTAGAGTTTTTTTGACTTTATCATAGAATGTCCTAAGACAAAATGTGACAGATTCTTTTTTGAATACCAATGATTATCCCACTGTAACGTTCCTTTTTTTTTTCATATCTGATTGTCTGGCGGCGCGATTTAATTATTGCTGCGGATTTCCGTGCGTACGTCCCTCTTAGGATGGTGCACACGCAAATAGCACTGCTTTGTACCTCGGTGCAAATATGCCAATAAAGATCTATTCTAATCGCTCAACTGACAATGCCATCTCCTTTACCCTCCACACAGCTCTCACACATCTGGACACGAAAGACTCCTATGTCAGAATGTTGTTCATCGACTTCAGCTCATCATTCAACACCATCATCCCCCAACAGCTCATCCTTAAACTGGACAGTCTGGGGCTGAACACCTCAATGTGTAACTGGCTGCTAGACTTCCTGACCGGGAGACCACAGGCAGTACGGGTCGGGAATAACACATCCAGCACCATCACATTGAATACAGGAGCCCCACAAGGATGTGTGCTGAGCCCCCTTCTATTCACCCTGCTAACACACGACTGCACACCATCATACAGCTCCAACCACTTCATCAAGTTTGCGGACGACACAACAGTGGTGGGTCTCATCAGCAACAACGATGAGACGGACTACAGGAATGAGGTGAGCCGCCTGGCCTTGTGGTGCGGACACAACAATCTCACTCTCAACGTGGAGAAGACAAAGGAGATTGTTGTGGACTTCAGGAAGAGGGATGCCCAACATGCCCCTCTGACCATCAACAGCACCACAGTGGAGAGAGTGGACAGCACCAAGTTCCTGGGAGTGCACGTCTCAGAGGACCTGTCCTGGAGCAGGAACACTGCATCACTGGCCAAGAAGGCTCACCAGCGTCTCTACTTTCTCCGCAAGCTGAAAAGGGCTGGAGCTTCAACCCCCATCATGTGCACCTTCTACAGAGGTGCCATAGAAAGTGTCCTGACCAGCTGCATCACTGTGTGGTTTGATCATGTGCACGTAGACCTAGTAGGCCCTCTGCCTCCATCACAGGGTTTTACTCATCTGCTGACTATGATAGACCGGACCACCAGGTGGCCAGAGGTGGTTCCTCTGACGTCCACAACATCTGCAGTGGTGGCCCGGGCCTTTTTGTCTACCTGGGTTGCACGTTTCGGCCCCCCTTCAGACATTACATCGGACAGGGGCCCGCAGTTTGTTTCTGAGCTTTGGTCTACCATGGCCAAGGGTCTGGGGACTAACGTTCACAGGACCACCGCTTACAACCCCCAAGCTAATGGTTTGTGTGAACGGTTTCACAGGTCATTGAAAGCTGCACTTCGTGCTGCATTGACCGGTGACAACTGGATTGACCGTCTTCCCTGGGTTTTGTTGGGGTTGCGTACCGCAACCAAAGAGGACCTGAGCTCTTCCCCGGCTGAACTGGTTTTCGGTCAGCCTGTGCGCGTCCCCGGTGAGTTTTTACCTGAGGTACCCTCACCACAGTTCGCTCCACCGTTGCTCCATTTTTCCTCTCAGGAGGGCTCTGTTCGTGTCCCCGGCCCGGTACACCATTGTTTACCGCAGTCATTTGTCCCTAAGAGTCTGGAGTCCTCTAAATTTGTTTTTGTCAAACACAATGCACACAGGACACCACTACAGCCTTTGTATGATGGACCGTTTCGGGTTCTTCAACCAGGTCCAAAACATTTCCTTTTAGATTTAGGGGGTCGTACTGAGACTGTCTGTATCGATAGGCTTAAACCAGCTCATGTTATGTCAGATGATCAGGTTGTTACGGCCCAGGCTCCTCGCAGGGGCAGACCTCCATCCACATTGCTAACGGACTGCGGTCCTCCTTCCAGAGACTCTCAACGTCCATTGGAGCCCGAATCTTCTGCAGGCCCTCCTCGTCGCCCTCCGCTTCATCAGACTGATTACGCAGGGCCCAGGTTCAGCCGTTCTGGTCGTTTGATCAAACCCAAAATGCTGGACTAGTGATGGACCTTACTGGGTGTTCTGGGGGGGCGTGTGTGGCGGACCACTAGGGGACTCTACTCACACCCAGTGGACCAAATGTGTTACCGGATGTTTTATTGTGAAAGGTCCAGAGGACCGGATGTTGTATTGTGAAAGGGTTGATATATAAGGCGGTGTTTGGGTGTTTACCGCCAGAACTGTAGGAGTTGATTAAAATGAAGTTCTGCATCCCGTCTTCTGTGTCGTCTCTTCACCACCTCCTACAACATATTAATTCACTTTCAACGTTTGATTCATCATATGAAGAAGTGATCATTATTTTGAAATAACATTGGATTCAATATTGCTTATACAAGTAACACAAGGTTATTCATTAACACAAAATAGAGGAATAAGAGAGTCTCTTATGACTTATTGTGTTTTGATTCAAAATAATGTAATAAAATAATGTCAATGTCTTTTTTCTGAGAGTATCAGTGAAAAGGTGTCACTGGGACATATCAAAGAGACGAAGGTGTATTAGAGAACCCCGTCTGGTTCATTACATGTGTGAGCTGTTGGTGTGAGTTTCATATAATTTGGAGAATATTTGAGGGAAATAGAGGGGGGTGCCAATATAGACAGCCTAAGAATTGGCGTTTATGCACCCCCCTGCTAACTGAGACAATTAGAGAGTTATGAAAGACATAACATTTTGTACAAAAGACATAACATTTTGTACATAATCACAGATGTCGTGTGAGCTGTTGGTGTGAGTTTTATGTAATTTGGAGAATATTTGGGGAAAATAAGAGGGGGGTGCCAATATTGACAGCCTAAGAATTGTTAATTTTGTCACTTTAATATTAACTTGTTGTTAGTGCTAAGTTAGTTGAGTTTTGTTTTATTTGTTATTTGCTTATTTGTTGTACTTAGCTAATTTGTATTCTGTCCCCTTTATTATGTTGTGCTTGGGTTACCTCAGCCCTTTGTTAGCAGGTTAGTTTTGTTAAGAGTGTAAGTTGGGCCCAAATTTTTTATGTTTTGATTCATTTTCCATTGAAATTTGATTCTTTGTTAGCTATTTGTTGGAACTATTTAATTGAAAATTTTGGATGATTTTGGACCACCTTTGTCCTTATGCCCTGCCCCTTTCATACTCATCAATTTCTAATTAATTAATAGTCAAAATACCAAAACGAGACAAGTTCTTTCAACTAAACATAAAGATATACAATTTTTTTAACAGTATTTTTATCATCAACAGCATAGACTTTAAAACACTCACTACTGTATATAGAACATATTTTGCAATAAGCTCCTTTTTAAATCGTTTTTTAAAGGTGGTTTATGCTGTGCTCCGTTTAAGACCACCAAGAGAGAGTCCAGCATGTTGTTTGAACACCACTTTATTCTGCCGTGTCACACCTGACAAAAATCATCTGAAGTCATCTTCACTTCTATACCTTTTTACTCCACCATGCAACCAAGATACTGACACCTAGTGAAGAGTTATACTGACACCTAGTGGCTAAACTGTTTTATTGACTCCACACACCGACAAACTAAACCTCTTCCTGGTTGTTGTTTTTTAAAATGTCCTTCTCCTCTTAAATTGCAACTCCCCTCTCTGTCACAAAACATTTTCTGGAAGTTGATGATTTCGGACATTAAACATTATTCATCGGACAGTGTACAGTGTTACAGTAAAGCGTTCGCCTCCAACGAGATCAGATAAAGGGGTCAAAACAGTTTTTTCTAAAATTTAAATTCCATAAAACTCCACCTTTATAGGTCATTCATAGTTAAACAACTCGATTATATTATGGATATGTTTAAAAGTTGCCTCAAAAGTCATATTTATATCCGTTTTCTCATCAACATGCGGTACTTTCAGCAATGGGCGGAGCCCCATGCGCGTAAAACATCCCCAGACGGCGGCCATCTTGGTACAGACAGAAATATCTGTCCACGGCAGGCATGCTCTTCTCGGAGAAGTCACGGAGACATTTTGAAGTATTCAGTGGCGAAATCAGAACTCCAGCATCATAACCACGGGAAAAAGTCCACCGTGTACGGCATGCAGACTCGCTCCCAGACTCGCTCCCAGTCGGACAAGAAGATCTCGAAACCAGGACTCCAGCATCCTGACCACGGGAACAGGTCCACCGTGTACCGCATGCAGACTCGCTCCCAGTCCGACAAGAAGAAAGCTGCTCCGGTGTCCAAGAAGAAGAAGAGGAGGCACATAGCTGCTCTGGTTCTGGCCCGGGGGGGCAGCAAGGGGATCCCGCTGAAGAACATCAAGAAGCTGGCTGGAGTCCCGCTGCTCGCATGGGTCTTGAGGGCCGCCATCGACTCCAAAAAGTTTCACAGGTATTAGACACCAGTGTTGCCAGGTGAGAAATGTAGGGTATCGTAAAAATTATCGTACACCCGTCATAACCAAAATAAGTATGAACTACAGTATAGTCACTCTATTGTTGAATAGCGTCTAACAGCTTTGTGGGGTCAGTACTAGCCTGGTTAAAACCAGACCCTTGTCCTTCACTTCGCTGAAGGGAAAATAGAATTGAGCGGAGCTGTGTAGGAATGGCGAGGGCAGTGTTGCCAGGTGCGAAATGTAGGATTATCGTACTAGAGCCCTAAAATTATCGTATTTTGAGGGAAATTATCGTACGCCCGTCATAAACAAAATAACAAGCACTATCACTCTGTTGTTGAGCGTCTAACCGGCACTCACAGCTTTGTGGCGTCATTACTGGTGGGAACCATAGACCTAATTTAATAACTCAACTAAATTCTGTCTATTAAGTTTGTATTTTCAAGGAAATAATAACTTGATCTTTAACTTTACTGATATCACTGCTAAAAACATCCCTAATTGTACCCTGATGCATGCTCAATAATCCAGGTAGAAAAATCTAAAAAAGCTAAGTCTGGTCCTCTGGACATTCAAAAATCCCTAATTGTAAATTTAATATTCATTTTATTTATTTATTTTTGGAAATGCATTCTTTGTTTCATACCCTGGACATTCCATAAAGACATGTTGAACCGTTTCAGGGAAATTGCTGGTGCACATGTCACAAAAAAGTCCTGTTTCATGCTTTGCAATTATTTTAAGAGATTTATTAAGGTCTGTGTGTCCTGTTCTAATGCGAGTAAGTTCCTGTTTCTTCCTGCTTTCCTTGTATATCTTACCTTATGAATGTTGTGTAAATGTCTTCCTGTATCAGTAATAATGTCCCAGTTTTCCTGTCATGTTTTCTTAATACAGTATATTTATTTATTATAATTTAACGTTCAACTTTATATAAACGCTCTATCATTTTGCTGGTGAAGATTCTCAGTCGTCCAGGACATGATAAAATCAGAACAAGCGCTCAATACAAAAACAACTGGACTTTATTTGTTGCAGAAAACGTTTCACCCTTCATCCGAAAGGCTTTTTCAATTCAAAAGAGCAGCTGTGAAACAGAAGTTTTATACAGGCAACATGCCACGCACCAACATGTAATTTGGAAGCTGAAATAACGCCCACACATACCGGAGATAACATATCCATTCTATGTAAATTGACGCAATAACACATCACAGTTTAACAGTAGGGGGTTTGTTAAGGTCTTTGTTCCTCTAATCCACAGAAGCAGCTACTCTGTTCTCAACAGGTGTGAACTGTCTTGGAATCAGATTTAAAGCTGCATTATATGTCTTTGAAAGTTGAAACCTGAGCCCCCCCCCTCGGTTAAGAGAAGGCTTTTCCCGTTTAACATACACAGCTTCTTTCACCCCCCTCTCAAACCATCTGTGCTCTCTGTCCAAAATGTGCACATTCTGGTCTTCAAATGAGTGTCCCTTGTCCGTGAGGTGGAGGTGAACAGCTGAGTTTTGTCCAGAAGAGGTGGCTCTCCTGTGTTGGGACATTCGTCTGTGAAGAGGCTGTTTAGTTTCTCCAATGTAAAGATCTTGACAGTCCTCGCTGCACTGGACAGCATAAACTACACCACTCTGTTTGTGTGTAGGTGTTTTGTGTAGTTTATGCTGTCCAGTGCAGCGAGGACTGTCAAGATCTTTACATTGGAGAAACTAAACAGCCTCTTCACAGACGAATGTCCCAACACAGGAGAGCCACCTCTTCTGGACAAAACTCAGCTGTTCACCTCCACCTCACGGACAAGGGACACTCATTTGAAGACCAGAATGTGCACATTTTGGACAGAGAGCACAGATGGTTTGAGAGGGGGGTGAAAGAAGCTGTGTATGTTAAACGGGAAAAGCCTTCTCTTAACCGAGGGGGGGGGCTCAGGTTTCAACTTTCAAAGACATATAATGCAGCTTTAAATCTGATTCCAAGACAGTTCACACCTGTTGAGAACAGAGTAGCTGCTTCTGTGGATTAGAGGAACAAAGACCCCCTACTGTTAAACTGTGATGTGTTATTGCGTCAATTTACATAGAATGGATATGTTATCTCCGGTATGTGTGGGCGTTATTTCAGCTTCCAAATTACATGTTGGTGCGTGGCATGTTGCCTGTATAAAACTTCTGTTTCACAGCTGCTCTTTTGAATTGAAAAAGCCTTTCGGATGAAGGGTGAAACGTTTTCTGCAACAAATAAAGTCCAGTTGTTTTTGTATTGAGCGCTTGTTTTCTGGCTCTATCATTTTCATCACTTCTTCCAGACCGTGTCACACGGCTCTGCTTTTTCTAACGCATGGGGCGGGTGCAGCGGACTTTTCAGCCAATCATGGTCGTTGTTCTGCATATACGTCACTCTTCTGTCACATTTAGAAAAGCACGATTGGCTGGAATTTCAAGACGCCTTCAGGGTTCACAAAAAAACTCAGACAGACAGTTGCGACAGGCTGATGGAAACCGATCACAACTACACGTTCACAGAATGGCCAAATTATCGTATTTTTGGCCTTTTTCGGGATTATTGATCGTACATCGTACAGAGGGCAAAATTATCGTACAAATACGATAATTATCGTACACCTGGCAACACTGGGCGAGGGCCAGAGAGTTGCTCGACTCCCATTGTAAGAATGGAATGCGGAAGTCACGTGGGTCATGGAGCGGCTCCAAGTTCCAAACAGCAGCGGTGCCACCATCGAACGTAGTAAATTCTTGATGTTTCAGACGTGTTTTCTCCGGTAAGTTGATGAAAATACTGTTTTTTTTTGCCATTGTGAAGCGTTAGCTGACTGTTCTGTACCAGTTAATCAAGATTAATACTTCATGTGGCCAGTTTTAGTTAATTAAACATGTTAAAGGTATTGTGACATGATGTTGGAACTATGCATAAAGTGGCACAACATATATACTGTATGTTGTATCATTCAACTATGTTCGTTTTTACAAGCAAAATAATAAATCAATGAAAATTTGTTTAAAAGTTATTTTAATACTTCCGCATGTGACGTCATGTGACGTAGCGCGTGCATAGGAGCCGGGCAGAGAGAAACATTTCAGCCAAGCGTTCAGTTTGTTTTTTTCGTCCGTGGGGAGGATGAGACAGAAACGTGAGCCGTGCGCATGTGTGTGTGGTGGGTGTCAGCTGAGTGTTCAGCATGACGCTGCTTTTAGGTTTTCAGCTAGTGCACCTGCAGTGTGAGCTGCTAGTTTAGCTGTTAACTGTTAGCATAAAGATTATTGTTCAATAAAAATATGTGTATTAACACCTTTCGTACCAAAGTTTACTTTATTCATTCAACCTTTATTTAGGCAGGTTAATCCCATTGAGCCTTGAGGACTCATTACAAGAGAGAGCTGGTTACAAACAAAGAATGATGACAATAGTGACAACAATACAGTTATAAAAGAGGCATACAGATTTTTTTTTTTTTTTTTACAAATTATAATAAGATGGCAAAAACAGCTAGATTATAAGGTGAATGTAGAAAACTAAAAACAGGAACTTTAGAACAATATGTGTGATCACTGGTCAGTGGAAGTTCTGCTGGACTTCTCATTTGGTTCTGGGTAATGAACACAAATGGTTGGAACCTCCTTCAGTTTCACACGTTCTGATTGTGTCTTTAGCCGTTTTCGCACCGCACAGCCCTCCCCGGCCCAGCCCGGCCCAGCCCGGCCCGACCCGGCTTCTAACTCGGGTTAGTCTTGTTCGCATTTGCCTTTTCGGGCCGGCGTCAGCCCGAGTTTTAGAACTCGATCGATGGAGGTTCTAAGCGGGCCGAGCTCCCGGGCCCAGTTTAAATAACACTAAGCGCTCACCCATACAGAGCATTTCCGCCTTTCAGCGCGAGCTGAATTTCATTAAAATATAACTACAGAAACGCCTAAAAAAATGTGTTAGCTGAATATATATATATAGTGTTTCTGAGTTAAATTTTTGTTAATAACTGATTACAAATCAGCTTATTTTAGAACGTAAATAACACGAAGCGCGCACCCATACAGAGCATTTCCGCCTTTCAGCGCGAGCTGAATTTCATTAAAATATAACTAATATTCTCTAATAATAATCTTTGTACAATGCAAAATGAGCGGGGGCGGGCCAGACTGGGCTCAGGGGCAACCCGGGACGAGCTGGGCCGGGGAGGGCTGTGCAGTGCGAAAATGGCTTTTGTGAAGTGCCCTCTCAAAAAATGTGCCTGTAGAGGGATATTAGTTTATTTCCTTGCACATTTCTTTGACAGTTAAACATTTTGAGCTCTGGTTGGAAATGTTTGTGCAGATTAAACTGACAGAACTCAGTTCTATTGTCGTGATTTAGCTCCGCCTATTGGATATCTCCCCCGCGCGTCAGCGCCCTACTGAAAACCTTTTAGTCCACGCCCACCTACCGGATGGGCCCACCCCTCGGGTCAATAAATAATGTCACATTTTTGTCATCTGTGTATGTTTCCATACAAGACGAAATTCCATCCATCCATCCATCCATCCATCCATTTTCGTCCGCTTATCCGGGGTCGGGTCGCGGGGGTAGCAGCCTAAGTAGGGAGGCCCAGACTTCCCTCTCCCCAGCCACATGGAGCAGCTCCTCTGGGGGAATCCCAAGGCGTTCCCAGGCCAGCCGAGAAACATAGTCCCTCCAGCGTGTCCTGGGTCTTCCTCTGGGCCTCCTCCCGGTGGGACATGCCCGGAACACCTCACCAGGGAGGCGTCCAGGAGGCATCCTAACCAGATGCCCGAGCCACCTCAACTGGCTCCTCTCGATGTGGAGAAGCAGCGGCTCTACTCCGAGTCCCTCCCGGATGACTGAGCTTCTCACCCTATCTCTAAGGGAGAGTCCAGACACCCTGCGGAGAAAACTCATTTCAGCCGCTTGTATCCGAGATCTCGTTCTTTCGGTCACAACCCAAAGCTCATGACCATAGATGAGGGTGGGAACGTAGATCGATCGGTAAATTGAGAGCTTTGCCTTTCGACTCAGCTCTCTCTTCACCACGACAGACCGGTACAGAGCCCGCTTCACTGCGGATGCTGCACCTATCCGCCTATCGATCTCACGCTCCAGTTTTCCCTCATTCGTGAACAAGACCCCGAGATACTTAAACTCCTCCACTTGGGGCAGGACCTCATCCCCGACCCGGAGAGGGCATGCTACCCTTTTCCGGCTCAAGACCATGGCCTCGGATTTGGAGGAACTGATCCTCATCCCGGCCGCATCACACTCGGCTGCAAACCGCTCCAGCGAAAGCTGTAGATCACGATCTGATGAAGCCAATAGGACCATATCATCTGCAAAAAACAGAGAAGCGATTCTAAGGCCACCAAAACGGATCCTCTCAACACCTTGGCTGCACCTAGAAATTCTGTCCATAAAAGTTATGAACAGAATCGGTGACAAAGGGCAACCTTGGCGGAGTCCAACTCTCACTGGAAACGAGCCTGACTTACTGCCGGCAATGCGGACCAAGCTCTGACACCGGTCGTACAGGGACCTAACAGCCCATATCAATGGGCCTGGTACCCCATACTCCCGGAGTACCCCCCACAGAACCCCCCGAGGGACGCGGTCGAATGCCTTTTCCAAGTCCACAAAGCACATGTAAACTGGTTGGGCAAACTCCCACGCGCCCTCCAGGACCCTGCTGAGGGTGTAGAGCTGGTCCAGTGTTCCACGACCAGCACGAAAACCACACTGCTCCTCCTGAATCCGAGGTTCGACTATCCGACGGACCCTCCTCTCCAGAACCCCTGAATAGACCTTACCAGGGAGGCTTAAGAGTGTGATCCCCCTATAGTTGGAACACACCCTACGGTCCCCCTTTTTGAATAGGGGAACCACCACCCCAGTCTGCCAATCCAAGGGAACTGCCCCCGATGTCCACGCGATATTGCAGAGTCGCGTAAGCCAACACAACCCCACAACATCCAGAGCCCTAAGGAACTCAGGGCGAATCTCATCCACCCCTGGAGCCCTGCCACCGCGGAGCTTTTTAACCACCTCGGTGACCTCAGCTCCAGAGATTGGAGAGCCCGACCCAAAGTCCCCAGGCTCCGCTTCCTCAGTGGAAGACGTGCCAGTAGGATTGAGGAGGTCTTCGAAGTACTCCGCCCACCGACTCACAACATCCCGAGTTGAGGTCAACAGCACGCCATCCCCACCATAAATGGTGTTGGTCGCGTACCGCTTTCCCCCCCTGAGACGCCGGATGGTGGACCAGAATCGCCTCGAAGCCGTACGGAAGTCATTCTCCATGGCCTCTCCGAACTCCTCCCACGCCCGAGTTTTTGCCTCAGCAACCACCCGAGCCGCATGCCGCTTGGACTGTCGGTACCTATCTGCTGCTTCCGGGGTCCCACAGGCCAAAAAGGCCCAATAGGACTCCTTCTTCAGCCTGACAGCATCCCTCACCACCGGTGTCCACCACCGGGTTCGAGGGTTGCCACCACGACAGGCACCAACAACCTTGCGGCCACAACTCTGATAAGCTGCCTCGACAATAGAGGCGCGGAACATGGCCCACTCGGACTCAATGTCCCCCGCCTCCCTCGGAACGTGTTCAAAGCTCTCCCGGAGGTGGGAGTTAAAGCTCCGTCTTACGGGAGACTCTGCCAGACGTTCCCAGCAGACCCTCACAATACGTTTGGGTCTGCCAGGTCTGACCGGCATCCTCCCCCACCATCGGAGCCAACTCACCACCAGGTAGTGGTCAGTTGACAGCTCCGCCCCTCTCTTCACCCGAGTGTCCAGGACATGCGGCCGCAGATCAGATGAGACGACAACAAAGTCGATCATCGAACTGCGACCTAGGGTGTCCTGGTGCCAAGAGCACATATGTACACCCTTATGCCTGAACATGGTGTTCGTTATGGACAATCCATGACGAGCACAGAAGTCCAACAACAAAACACCACTCGGGTTCAGATCAGGGGGGCCGTTCCTCCCAACCACACCCCTCCAGGTCTCACTGTCATTGCCCACGTGAGCGTTGAAGTCCCCCAGCAGAACAAGGGAGTCCCCAGGAGGCGCACTCTCCAATACCCCCTCCAAGGACTCCAAAAAGGGTGGGTAATCTGCGCTGCCGTTTGGCGCATAGGCACAAACAACAGTCAGAGCCCGTCCCCCCACACGTAGGCGAAGGGAGGCTACCCTCTCGTTCACCGGGGTGAACCCCAACGTACAGGCACCAAGATGGGGGGCAACAAGTATGCCCACTCCTGCTCGGCGCCTCTCACCAGGGGCAACTCCAGAGTGGAAGAGTGTCCAACCCCTCTCAAGGAAACTGGTTCCAGAGCCAGAGCCATGCGTTGAGGTGAGTCCAACTATTTCTAGCCGGAACCTCTCAACCTCACACACTAGCTCAGGCTCCTTCCCCACCAGAGAGGTGACATTCCATGTCCCAATGGCCAGCTTCTGTAGCCGAGGATCAGACCGCCAGGGTCCCCGCCCTCGGCCACCACCCATCCCACATTGCACCCGACCCCTTTGGCCCCTCCCATAGGTGGTGAGCCCATGGGAAGGGGGACCCACGTCTCCTCTTCGGGCTGTGCCCGGCCGAGCTCCATGGGTGAAAGCCCGGCCACCAGGCGCTCGCCAACGTGCACAAGACGAAATTTGACTCTGCATTTAACCCAATCACCACCAGGTGGGGCAGTGGGCAGCTATAGAAAGCGCGCCGGGGAGCAATTGGGATGAGGTGTGCTGCTGAAACACACCACAAGTTATGCCGTGACTGAGGTTTGAACCTGGGTCCTTCGGGTCCCAAGTCGGTTCCCCTGCCACTACACCATCTAAACCCTCGACCGAGATGATTCTACCTCTTCTTCATTCAGTCTCAACTGAGACCTTAGCTAAAATCGTCAAGATATTTTGCCAATAATTATCCGAAGATTAAAGAAGATACCAGAAGTCCTTGTTCAGCTCCCCACCCGCCCTACTCCCGCTGCCGTCTTGTGAGCTCTTCTCCAGAACCAGACAGACAGACAGGCCGACATGCTACAAGCTATAATGTCGGGGGTTTGCTTCGGGGCGGGAAACTACTTGCTGAACGAGGCCATCGCTTCTCTGTTCTCGAGGGAACCGGAGAACTTGACGCTAGCTAGCCGCACTGGCCTCTCTCCTAAAGGGAGAGCGGGTAGCGGTGGCTAACAATGTCGTCAGAAGCCTCATCAGCGGTGAATGATGTCTTCATTTATTACTTAAGCCACAACCAAGAAGAAAATGGTCGTTGTGGCGATGTTTTTCTGCATGAAAAGCTACAGAACGCACGCATTTACCGTTAGCGTCCAAGGCCGCTAAGCAATGCTATCAGTAGCCCTGGCCTCATGTCTCTGGAGAGTAACGTGGCACGGATACCGTACCGAATGTCGCCCGGAAGCTTTTTCAATCAACAATAACTACAAGAAGTGATGTATGATGTGTTTTATTTGGTTAAACCACGTCCAAAAAGAAAATGGTTCCTTGTGGTGTGGTTTTTGGCGCATGAAAAGCTACAGGAATGCACACCTGCTCTCGACATAATCACTGGGCCTGCTACTTACGCTCAACATGCAACCTTTTTTGCTAGCCGGCATGCAGGAAGCTGTTCGTGCCAACCCCTTCTCCGCCTAGGCCGAACGACCTAGCGGGCTTGAGGTACGGCACCACATCGCAGGGACGTCCAGACCCGGTCTGGCCTCGCTTCCCGACCGTGACGGCACTCTGGAACGAGGTTGCTGCAGCGCCCGGAAAAATTCAAGGCCCCAGCAGCCTCCTTGTGGGAATCACGAGAGTGAGACCTTAGAGCAAGGTTGAGCTTCGCGGGCGACTGGGAACCAGCTGGCGGGCGACCGGTCGCCCGCCAGCGACTGGTTGGGCACACTTGTTCTAGGCGCTTTATCCAAAGCTCCCTTCGACCCCTTAGAGGAGGTGTCAATGAGGTTTTTGTCCATTAAAACTGCTCTCCTGTTAGCACTCACGTCTGCAAAAAGGGTGAGTGACCTTTGCGCACTTTCTGTGGCTCCCTCTTGTTTACAAATTAATAATAATAATGAATTCAATTTATAATGCACTTTTCATTAGTAAAAATCTCAAAGTGCTACAATGTGTAACAAGGTAAAGGTAAAAAATAAAACAAGTGATAAAATCAAATAAAATCAATAATAATATCGACTAAGATCAAAGATAAAATCATGTAGATTTAGGCTTGCTTAAAAAATAAATAAAATAAAACAAGTGATAAAATCAAGTAAAATCAATAAAGATAACAGCTAAGATCAAAGATAAAATCATGTGGAGGCAGAATAGGCTTGCTTAAAAAGAAAAGTCTTAATGCCGCTTTTAAAGTCAACCAGTGACTGTGGAGCTCTCAGGTCGTCAGGGAGGGAGTTCCACAGGCGGGGGGCAGCCACACAGAATGCTCGGTCTCCCATGGTCCTCAATTTGGTCCGAGGAATATGAAGTAAATTACTGTTCTGTGATCGTAGAGACCGGGTGGATGAATATGGTGCAAGAATGTCCTTTAGATAGTCAGGTGAAGTGCCGTGCAAGCATTGATGGGTAATGAGAGCAGTTTTATATTGAATTCTGTAGGTGACAGGAAGCCAATGGAGGTTATGGAGAATGGGTGTAATATGATCAAATTTGCGAACTCTCAACAGAATCCTAGCTGCACTGTTTTGAATGTATTGAAGCTTCTGAAGGTTTTTGCCAGGGATACCAATAAACAGGGAGTTGCAGTAGTCGAGCCTGGAGGAGACAAAGGCATGGACGAGTTTCTCAGCATCAGAAAAAGTCAGAGATGGGCAAAGTCTGGAGATGTTTCGAAGATGGAAGAAGCAGGTTTTAAAGAGCGACTCCACACCCTGTGGATCGGTAACTCCTCCCCCGAAGCAGTTTGAAATTTTCCCTCAAAATAGGCGTGTCGAGAGTCAAGCAGGGGAGGAGGTTGAGGTTGTCCTGTGTTCACGCCCCCTCTAGTGGTAAACTCCCACCCCTCCCCAAGATTAGATTTCAAAATGGCGGATAGTCACGTCTTCAGTAAGTAAATACCTAAACTTTTACCAAAATAACAGTTGTAAAATGTTGTTGCGTGCATTTAATCACACACACACACAGCTTATGCGTATGCTTCTGAACACAGAACACATTAAAAACCTGTTTAGCTGCATGGCATGCGGTGTACAGCTGTGTTTGTCATTTTAATTTGCCACATCTTATTACTTAGCACATTCCAAAAGTAACGTTTCATAATAAATTTTATAAAATATTGATTTTTCCTACCCTCTATAGGGTAGGGTTTGTTTGACGCTTTGGCTTATTTTTGTTATGCAACCCAGAACTAAACACACATTGTTTTTTGAATTGACTATTAATTAGCACCAAACAGTGGTAAAATCTTTTATTTGGTTTCCAAATACTGTATCCGTGTTTAGAAACATTAGATAAGCTTGTACAATATATATTTGTTAGGACATGTATACAGTATTTGTTTAAGCTATGTGTCAGCTAATCAAAACTGGGCACAGCACAGCTGATAAGATTAATGAGAAAATATTGAGAAAATATTTCTTAATGCAAACCAAACCAATTGCAATAAATTTAACAATACATGTACTGTGTATCCTTTAAAATGTTCTTTTCAGATAACTGTGATGACTCAAAGCACCCAGCAGCCACACAGAGTAATTGCAGCCAGGATTACTTTAACCAAGAAGAAGATAATGCAGAGTCTCGGACAGAGCTTCATCTCCTGAGACCTGCATCCACGACAATGTTGAAAAAGCTGAGACCCTGGTGTTCGTTTCTGGCTGGAAGGTGGAGCATCCTGAAGGTGGTTGGGACTCCTCGTTCTGCTGTCCACTGCGTCCAAACAGAGGAGCTGGGGTGGTGTCCCATGTGTTTTCAGAACCTTTTGTTGTTTTGAAGTAACTTACTGTTAATAAAATGAATCATAGACAACTAGTTTTTGTAATCAATTTGTTTATTTATTTTTTCCCTCATGCATGAGGACAAATCTGGGACACGATGCAGCGGTCGACTTCCCTCACTCCATCCCGACCCTGGATATTTGCAGTCCTGAAAAGAGAAAAGATCAAAAGTTTAATCTGAGTAAATGTAACATTTTAATGGAGAAAGATGTTGATTCAAAATTTCACAGTGTCAACAAATCCCCAAAATGTTGGGACAGGTAGCAATGAACAAATAAACAAGAATTAATGTTGCATAAACTTTTTTAAAACTTTTTTTATATAAATGTCCGCCATAATAAAAGTAATAAATAAAAAAATAAAAACATAATTAATAATATTAATACCTGCAGACAGAGGGTAGGGTACAAAAGTAATAAATAAAACATGAATACATGTACCTGGTGAATCAGCTCTCATATATGTCACCTCCAAAGTGACATGTCTACACGTCTCCTTGATGCTTGATGTCTGTGAAGCACGGCTCAGATTGGATGTGGAACGCCTCATGGAAATAAAAAAAGAACAACACATTTTAATCACCTTACAAACAAGCATACTGTACTTGTTTTCACTTTGTTGATCTGTTAAACAGATGACCCAGTGCAAAATAAATACTGCTGCCCATGATACTCATTCACAAGTACACATTATTTTATAAATACCTTTGATGCACAACATTATTATTTGCAGCAAAAGTACACCGTGTCTAAAACATCGTACTGTAACTAGTACAACAGCTAAAATTAGCGCCAGCTAGTCTCCATTGTTTTTTTATGTCACGGTCTTCTTTATCAGAGTTCATAAGAGTTCACACACTCTGCGGTGTTCATAAGAAACACTAGATTTTGAGCATTTAAACACAACCACAAACTAACGTTGATCAGCAACAGATAAAAACGCCACGACCTTGTGGGGCCACACCGAAGCAAGGCTGCAGGTCACAAACACAGCACATGAAGAAACACGTCATGTACTCAAAAGATAAATTATGGAATGAAAGGTGTAAAATGGTACTCACCTCCAAACGGATTGTAACCTGATGGTGTAAGGGTGGGTGAACATCAGTTTGAAGAGCTTTCTTGGAACATCGTGGCTCTTCTATGCTAATGCTATGTTGCTAATCGCTAATCCAACCCCTGAACTCTGGAGGGGGAGTGACCTGGGAGTGACCTTCTCGGGGGAGTGGCTCCACTTTTATACACAGGCAGCAGCGGATGTGACGAAATTGGGCGAAAATTAATGACTGTGCGAATCGTAAACTAATGAGAAAATCAGGGTGCAATACCACAGTTCAACCCATAGGACTACAGATACTCGTTTTTAGACCAAATATTGCCGATTTTAACTAATACGCACAAATACATGAAAAATAACTCAAAAATAGTGCTCAGAAACATTTTAAACACATTCTAGGGAGTTTATCAGCTAAAAAAAGTTAAATTTGGGTTTAGTTTCACTTTAAAGACCGTGTAAAGTGAAATTAAATGTGTGTTTTTATTTTGTCACACGGCATAAATATGTGTTATTAATCACCCATATAAATCTGACTGATTAAAAACATTGATTTCCTTATAAAATTAAGTCTCAAAAATCATGAAAAAACATGATTTTGCCTTGCCCTAGAACGCTGGGGGCGTGTCAGCGCGTGGGCGTGGTTTCAGCGCAGTACTGCACTCATGTCCTTTTCCTGCCCTGAGCGAGAGGCAGACAAGGAGCAGCAGTAAACCTGCTCTGTTTTTATCTGAGTTCTGGCCGGTCACCTCGCATGCGGGGTCTGTGTTGGTGATTAAAAAGAGTAATCACGTTGATAAGTTATCTCATCTCTGTGTCAGCAGAGTCACGGCGCTCTCACACACACACACACGCGCGCGGGGGGGCTCGGATGTGAAAACAGGTGCAGGTCGCTCCAGCAGCAAAAGACAGAGGGCTGCGCAGCGGTTTTCTGTGTTTATATGTTCATGAAAACTTTTAAAAAATAAATTAAAAACAGGGAGCGCTTCTCCTTCAGCCACACAGCAGACCTGCACACCAGGAAATATTTAGAACCTGGTGCAGCCTCGTTGGACATGACTTTAGTTCACTCGTGACAAGTTCATTCATTCTTCCTCCTCGGAGGAGGAAGTGAATGGTGACAGCTTCAAGTGATCACTTGACTTTTGGCAACAAAAAAAAAAAAAGAAATGTCACAATGGAGCAGCTGCAGTCCATGCGTAAAAGGAGTGAGAGTACAGGAGGGAGACGGTCGGTAGCGAGTGAACGGCTCCACCGAAGAACGCATTTATACGGCTGGAGCTGCAGGGGGTGGGGCTATACTAATGAGGACCGCGTGACGAAACGCGGTCACGTTTAAAACACGCCTAAAAAATCCTGAAATAGAAATATGTTTATACACAGTTTGCTCTATAACTCCAAAATTAATTGAGCTACAATTTTGAGACTTTTTACTCATTTACAAGATTACAATTATCACATTTATAATGTTTATTGAAGAAAATGTTGAAATTCACTTTACACGGTCTTTAAAACCATTTAGAGAAGTCAAGGACGAGAGCTTCAATATGTTCTCTTTTTCAAAAGAAAGTCCGTTAAAACAGAAAATCAAACGATGCAGCATTTGAATTGTTGGGTCAGTGCTTTACGAAAAGAAAAAGAAACATGACCAAGAAAAAAGATGGGGTGCATCTCCAGGTTAAAAAGAACGTAGACGTCTTGTTAGCACCAGTTTTCAAATCACACTTCTGACTATCCCCCTGACACGACTGCAGCTGCTCAGAGTGGCAGCACAGAACTTTGTTTAGCTCTTCAGAGGACCTTCAATAATTCACAGATTTGTTTTTGGCTTTTGAAAGCTTTGAACCAACAAGTTCTTTTCCTTCTCTTGAAGAAATCATCGAACCTCCCTTCCTTCCCTCAACATCAATATTTAGGGCAGCTGCTTCGCTTTGGACACACATAAATCCACTCTTGTTGAATAATTTATTAAAATATAGGTCATCTATGAGTTTGAAATCATGTTTTACTGTAAACGAATCAGTCAACTCGGAGAGTTCTCTTAGGGATGTACAGCTGGTGTAGATTCAGTGTATCGTGGTGTGAAGCTCTGAATCACGTGTGCATTTGGACACATGGAGGTTCTCTCGATGTCTGAAGAATCCACATCCAGCCGAAAGAAGCAACGGGAGCAGAGCCTCGGTGGAAGAAACAGATGTTGGGCTGTAATTGGCACAGAGTGAAATAATGAAGGAGCCGCTGTTGTGGAGTCGGTTAATTACATCAAAAACAGGGAATTGGAAAGAAAAGTGCATCGGAGGAAGAATGTGTTGAAACTTTATTAAACTCTTGATGTCTTTCTTTTGTCTCACTTGTACAGTGGTGCTGTGAGCTTTCGGTTCTAGCTTTCATTTTTGGACTGCAGCTGACTTGCTTGATGGTTTTATACAAAATGCCACACGGGATTATGGGTTCATACATTTTTAACTTGTATAGTCACGTTGAAAATGGAGCTTTTAATCCTCCGCTGTTGTTGCTGCTGCTCAGGCACTCAATGACCGAGTCAAGATGCACACTGCAAACGTCTATTTGTTGTTTGCAAGCAAAAATGCCTCTTTTTTTTTTGCGAATAATAAAAAAATAAGTAATCTGCTGCTCTGAAAAAAATAGTTATTTCTTTTCCTATTGATAAACCTGTGCATGTCCAAGATTTCTTTTTTCTGCCGTAATTTTTTCCTTTGCAAACAATTTCACCTGGCATAAAAGACAGAAACATGAAAGATGAATCAAAAGCAGACAGAGCAATTTTACTCCCTCAAACAACCAACCAGACATCATCAAAACAGTGTTTTATCAGCAGCCACATCAAAACAGAACAAAGCAAAGGCAAAAGAAAAATAAAAAAATCCCTAAAACTTTACAAGTTCAGCCGGAGAGAATGCATGAGTTAGATGATGTCACACTCCAGCACCACAGACCTGCCTGGGAAAGTTTTTTTTTTTTAGGAAAATGTATTCATTTCATATAAACATGACAATTATACATACAATACAATAAAAAAGTAAATAAAATAAAATGAAAGGTGGCAGAAGAAGAACTAGTCTTATGAAAACTGCCCCTTTTTTAACTTAATTCTAATGTAAATCAATTTATATATAAAAAAAATGTAATTCACAAAGACAATAACAATCTAGCTAATATAAAAACATAAAAACTCAAACATCTTAATCAAATCAGAAAACAAATTAAGTAGATATATATTAACGATTTCCATATTCTTCCAAGAAACTCGTCTTTATCAGTCTCTTAAATGTACACAGTGATCTGGCATTCTTAACAGTATCTTCCAAACCATTCCACAATCCTATTCCCTGAATTATTGTGGATCGTTCCTTCAAACTACTACTAAAATAAGGCTTCACAAACATCTCAATTCCTTTAAGAAAATATACACTCTCTCTTTTAACAAAATGTGTTTGAATATTGTCAGGCAACATGCCTTTATGTGCCTTATACATAAGCAACAAAATGTTATAATTAACCAAATCATAGAACTTCAAAATTTTCAGTTGATAAAATAAAGTATTGGACGGATATCTATAGTTTTTTTTCATAATAATTCGTACAGCTCTTTTCTGTAAAATGAACAAAGGATTAGTTATAGTTTTACATGCTTTACCCCAGACTTCAATACAGTAAACCAAATAAGGAACAACTATTGCATTACACAACATAAACATTGCTTTATCAGTGAATAACTCTCTTACTTTATACAGAACTGCTATCGATCTAGATATTTTTGTTCTCAAATTGTTTATGTGAGGTAAATAATCAGGAATGTTAAAACCTGGGTCGATCTGAAGTGGGTCAGACAATCAGGTCTCGTCTTGTTTTGGAGTTTCCTCCGATCGGACGGAGACGACAGTGGAAGACAGGACTGACGCAGATGCACAGCTGGCCGTCTCTGTCCAGCTTCCAAGACGCACACAGAGACAGTACAAGGCTCCACACACTCGTGTCTCAGACGATCTGAATTATTGTGCAACACGGGCAGCCATGCCAGATGGCTCGTCCATGCTGTGGACCCCGTCCTTACTTGTCAAAATGCCACCACGTTGGCTGGTGCAGGGCACACTAAATCCTTCTCGTGGGAGTAGCCAGTTTGCAACCATTCAGCTCCAATTACAAATCTTCAGTAGCACCCGAGGATTTGGAGCCATCCAAATACGGTGATTACGCCACGGCTCCTAGAGGGCTGAGCGATGAGCTCTTCATTGGTACGTGCTGTTTACTCACTGTCTGTGTGTCTATCTGTTGACACGGAGAGACGACGAAGCTCCACTGTTCTGTGGAGGCCACACTGACAGCTTGGCTCGCATAACAATGATCTGACATTATCCCGAAGTTTCACTGAATTTTGAATAGTTAAACACTAGATGGGGCTGGCAGAGACACATTATGTTCTGCTGACAAACTGTTGAGGTCCTAACGACAACTACTGTCGCTGCAGATTTATATCACACACTCCAGAAAGGTGGTTCGCCATGTTTTAGACATGTCTGAGTCATGCATGTGTGGGAGAGTGTATTTTTAACTAAAATATGTCATACTAGGCCGCAACTGGTAGAGCTGCTGCCTCTCAGCAAGAAGGTTGCTGGTTCAAATCCTGGTCCGGGGGCCCTCCTGGGTGGAGTTTGGATGTTCTCTCCGTGCATGCGTAGGTTTTCTCCGGGTACTCCGGTTTCCTCCCACAGACCAAAAACATCTTGTTAAACTGATTGGTAACTCCAAATTGTCTCTAGGTGTGAGTGAGAGAGTGAATGGTTGTTTGTCTCTATGTGTCCCTGTGATGGACTGGAGACCTGTCCAGGGTGTCCCCCACCCCTCGCACAGTGATTGCTGGACATGGGCACCGGCAACCCCCGTGACCCAAAATGGAAGAAGTGGGTAAAAGATAATGGATGGATGGATGGATGGATGGAT
>JBBPBX010001711.1:15381-28734 GCA_038048925.1 Garcialebias charrua | reverse complement strand
GGGCTGGGCTGAGAGGGCGAGGAGGGGTCGCATGGGAGAAAGAAAAGACAACAGGCACATTTTCAAGAATAACACTATCATTTATATCGATATAGTCTAATCTTAAATGCAATTATTTCGATATTTTTAAAATATCAAGATATCACCCAGCCCTAATTGGAACATTTTGTCTTTTATACAAAATACTTACTCAGTCTGAGGAGCTGATAGTCCTCCTTTATCATGTGAACAACTAGTTCTGGCTGCTACCACCAACTGGTTGATCCACCATGAGAAGGTACTATTTATAAGTCAGAGTCGGAGTCAGAGTCAGAGAGAATTTATTGTCATTTGCACTGCATGTAGTACATGTGTTGAAAACGAGATTATGTACACAGGGTCCCAGTTACATCCAACAACAAATGCAAGAGAAAAACAATAATAACATCTAGGATTAACTAAGAGAGACATCAGCTAGTAATACACTAAGCCCTAATGTAGTAGAAAAACATCATTATAAACAGCAGCACGAACATGAGTCATTATGAGCAGATGGTCACAGATGAACGCAGCAACAAGAAACAGATCAGTATCAACATGATGTGACATTTTGCAGTGTTTATTCTTATTATTTATTTATTCATGAGTCTGACAGCCTCAGGGTAGAAGCTGTTCCTCAGTCTAGTGGTTCTACATTTGATGCTCCTCAACCTCCGTCCCGAGGGGAGTGGTGCAAAGAGTGAGTGTGCTGGGTGAGTGAGGTCTTTCATGATGCAGGTGGCTCTTTTTCTGCATCTGGAGGTGTAAATGTCTGTGATGGTGGGGAGACTGACTCCCACAGACTTCTGTGCAGCCTTCACCACTCTCTGTAGAGCTTTCCTCTCTGCAACTGTGCAGCCTCCATGCCACACGTTGATGCTGGAGCACAGGACGCTCTCCACTGCACACCTGTAGAACGAGGTGAGGACTGAGCTTCTCAGACCAGCTCGTCTCAGCCGTCTGAGGAAGTAGAGTCTTTGATGTCCTTTCTTGATCAGGCTGGTGGTGTTATTGCTCCAGCTGAGGTTATCATTCAAGTGTACACCCAGGTACTTGTAGCTGGAGACCACCTCCACCGCAGATCCACCTATATACAGTGGGGTGTGGGTGTGTTTGTTCCTTCTGAAGTCCACAATCATCTCCTTCGTCTTCTTCACATTCATGTGAAGGTTGTTCTCTTTGCACCAGCTCTCCAGATGTTCCACCTCCTGTCTGTAGCTGGATTCATCATTATCTGTGATGCATCCCACCACAGCTGTATCATCTGCAAACTTAACAATATGACAGCCTGGATGTGTGGCTGTACAATCATATGTGAGCAGAGTGAACAGAAGAGGGCTCAGCACACATCCTTGAGGAGAGCCAGTGCTGAGGGTGATGGTGGAGGAGGAGAAGTTGTGGATCTTCACGGACTGTGGTCTGTTTGTTAAGAAGTCTAGTACCCAGTTACAGATGGAGGGGCTTAGTCCAAGTGTGGATAGTTTGTCTATCAGAGTTTGGGGGATCATGGTGTTGAAGCAGATGTGAAGTCCACAAAGAGCAGACGCACGTATGAGTCCTTCTGATCCAGGTGGGTGAGAGCAGTGTGGACCACAGAGGAGATGGCGTCCTCTGTTGATCGGTTCTCGCGGTATGCATATTGATGAGGGTCCTCGCTGATGTTGACGGTTGTCTTGATGTGGGACATGACCAGTTTCTCAAAACATTTAGCGACTATCGGGGTGAGAGCCACCGGTCTATAGTCATTCAGACCAGTCACTGTGGAGCTTTTTGGGACTGGGATGATGGTGGCAGTCTTCAGGCAGGTGGGAACTGACTCCAGTGAAAGTGAGGTGGTGAAGACGTCAGCCAGCACCTCACAGAGCTGGTCCGCACATTCCTTCAGAACTTTCCCTGGGATGTTGTCTGGACCCGTAGCTTTATGAGGGTTGATCCTTCTGAGACTACCTCTCACTTCTGCTGCGGTCACTTTGAGGTGCTCCTCGTCTGGTGATGAGGTGAGTCTGGTGCTAGCTGGTCTGTTTGGATCTTCAAAACGTGCATAAAACTTATTGAGGGCATCAGGCAGGGATGGGTCCCTGGGGCATTGTTTGCTTTTGCCCTTGTAGTCTGTTAAGCATTTGATGCCCTGCCACATGCTCCGTGGATCATGTGAGATGAACTGACCCTCGATCCTCTGTGCATACGCGGCTTTGGCCTTCTTTATGCCATCATCCAGTTCTCTCCTGCACTTTCTCAACTCCTCAGTATCTCTAGACTTGAATGCAGTGTCCCTGGCTGCCAGCAGGGTGCGGACATCCTTATTTAGCCAGGGTTTTTGATTGGGGTAAAATTTAACATACTTTCTTATGGATACATTTTCAGCACATGTACTGATGTAACCCAGGACTGAGGAAGCATAAAGTTCCAGGTCAACTGAACTTCCATTCGTAGCTGCCTCTTTGAAGACAGACCAGTTTGTGTTTTCAAAGCAGTCTCTCAGCATGGGGGTACTATCTTGGCGCCACAATGTGATCTCTCTTTGTTCCGGCTTGGAACGTCTGAGTGGGGGTAGCTGTCTAGGGACCAATAACAGGGAGCGATGGTCGGAAGCCCCGAGCGGTGGGCGTGGCTTCGCCGTGTACGCCCCCTTCACATTCGTGAAGACTTGGTCTAGCGTCTTATTTCCTCGTGTTGCTGTGAAAACGTGCTGATTGAAGGTTGGAAGGATGACACGTAAATCCACATGATTGAAGTCCCCGGAGACAATGAAAAACCCCTCAGGATATTTACACTGCAGCGAGGTGAGTAAGTCATGAATTTCTCCCTGGGCGTCGTTGGCATTAGCATCGGGTGCTATGTAAACAGCGCTTATTATTATCGCTGAATAGTCGCGGGGGAGGTAATGTGGACGACATCTTATTGTTAAAAGCTCCACAGCAGCTGAGCAGATCCTGCTGATAACGGCACAGTTCGTGCACCAGTCTTTGTTAACGTAAATGCAGACGCCACCGCCTCGTGCTTTCCCCGTAGTCTCGATGCACCGGTCCGTTCTGAAAAATAGCCTATTATCCAACTCATAAACAGAGTCAGGAGTGTCCTCATTGATCCACGTTTCCGTGAGGCAAAGCACCGAGCATCTCCTCATCTCCTCCGACGTTGTTACTCTCAGACGAAGCAAATCCATCTTGTTGTCCAGCGAGCGCACGTTGGACAGAAAAAGAGCCGGCATCGGGGGTCTCCCGGTTTTAGCGTCTGCCCGCAGTCTCGTCATAATATTGCTCGACAGCCACGCTTTTTCCCTCGAGAGCACCGTTTCCTCTTCTTTCCTCCGGAGCGCATCTGCTTCCAGAAAGATGATCTTAGCAGATCCAATCTTCCGAGCTCTGATTTGAGTTTGTTGCTGATATAAGACTGAGTCTGTTGCAGCTCTTCAGCCTAAGGAAGTGTTTTGGATAAAAGATGAAACATTTCAACAAGAAGAATCTGTCCAGAGGACCTGACTCAACTGTGATAGACTTTATCTACCTGGATTATTGAGCATGCATCAGGAAATCATACAAGCGTTTGCTGTGGAAACCTCTGAAAACAGCCTGGATAGAACAAACGGCAACATGCAGCTGAATTATTATGAGGTCATTAAACATATGACTCAGATTTATTTGGTTTACGTCTATGTTACAAATACATCTAAGGTGAGGCCTAGTGGGAGAAAAAAAATCTATGCTATCTGCTGAACTGCACAAATAGAACACATGCACAATGATTTCAGTTATTTTTATAAAGGAAATTCAGAAGACAAAACAAAAACTTTTATAATTTTTTGGTTGTTTATTTTTCTTCTTAGACAAACAGTTTATAACATCACTCAAACTCTGGAGTCCCAAATCCTCGTCATTAAATACTGTATGAAGATTCTTTGGGACTCCATTAGTAAATAATAACCTGGTAGAAAAATCCATCATTGTTAGAAAGAGGAAAATCACAAAAAACAAGGTTTTTAAGCTTAACAACCCTGAGTCTGTTGAGCATGGACACATCTGTAGCCAGGCTGTGGTGGTTTATCATGATAGCAGTGTGTTGGGATTCTGTGTGACAGCCTTGGCACTGGGTCTATGAAGTAAGGCCAAGTTCATCAGTGAGGTTTGATCATCAAGAATTTGAAGCGTCCTGGCCATGCTAGTCTCATGGCTGTGGGCTGCTATTGTGATTGTAACAAGGTCATAAGAAAGAAGCGAGCACAGATGGCTGTAGCATCATGACTGTATTCACACTGAAGAAGATATTCCAAATGTAATGTAATCCATGCATGTCTGTATATTAATGTAAGACTAACAAGAGTTAAGTTCATTAGGAACTGAGACTGCATGTTCTTCTACCGTCTTCCCTGTTATTCATTTTTGCAATAATTTACAAAATGATGGACAGTCCACCATTGTATGTTGCAAAAACTTATGGTTGTAACCAGTGGTGGAGAAAGTACTCAAACACTGTACTTAAGTAAAAGTACAAATAAACAGACAAAAATGTACTCTAATAAAAGTAGAAGTACCATATTAATGTTTTTACTTGAGTAAAAGTAAATAAGTACTTGCTTTTAAAAATACTTAAAGTATTAAAGTAAAAGTACTTGCTGAATATATTACCTAATGCAATGACGTAGAGTGAAATGCCATTAAGCAAAATAAGAAAGAGGAATGATTAAACCTTTGAAAGTTTTTATTTAACACAAAACAAAACCAATGTGTCATTTTAACTGCAGTAAACATGTTTAAGTAAAAGTTGTCTGACAGAAAAAAGGAGCATTAGACCTAACAAAGGAACATCTGATCATTTCAACTCCAGTTTGTGATAAACTCTAGTTGAAACATGACCCACATCAAAACATCCATCAACATAAACAAGGACCCTCATCAATATGCATACCGCGAGAACCGATCAACAGAAGACACCATCTCCTCTGTGGTCCACACTGCTCTCACCCACCTGGAACAGAAGGACTCATACATCTGTATACTCTTTGTGGACTTCACATCTGCCTTCAACAACATGATCCCCCAAACCCTGATGGACAAACTATCCACACTGGGACTAAGCCCCTCCATGTGTAACTGGGTCCTAGACTTTTTAACAAACAGACCTCAGTCAGTGAGGATCCACAACTTCTCCTCCTCCACCATAACCCTCAGCACTGGCTCTCCTCAAGGATGTGTGTTGAGCCCTCTTCTGTTCACTCTGCTCACATATGATTGTACAGCCACACATCCAGGCTGTCATATTGTAAAGTTTGCAGATGATACAGGCTGTGGTGGGATGCATCACAAACAATGATGAGTCCAGCTACAGACAGGAGGTGGAACATCTGGAGAGCTGGTGCAAAGAGAATAACCTTCACATCAATGTGAAGAAGACAAAGGAGATGATTGTGGACTTCAGAAGGAACAAACACACCCACACCCCACTGAACATAAGTGGATCTGCGGTGGAAGTGGTCTCCAGCTACAAGTACTTGGGTGTACACTTGAATGATAACCTCAGCTGGAGCAACAACACCACCAGCCTGATCAAGAAAGGTCATCAGAGACTCTACTTCCTCAGACGGCTGAGACGAGCTGGTCTGAGTAGCCCAGTCCTCACCTCCTTCTACAGGTGTGCAGTGGAGAGCATCCTGTGCTCCAGCATCAACGTGTGGCATGGAGGCTGCACAGCTGCAGAAAGAAAAGCTCTGCAGAGAGTGGTGAAGGCTGCACAGAAGATGTTGGAGTCAGTCTCCCCACCATCACAGACATTTACACCTCCAGATGCAGGAAAAGAGCCACCTGCATCATGAAAGACCTCACTCACCCAGCACACTCACTCTTTGCCCCACTCCCCTCAGGACGGAGGTTGAGGAGCATCAAATGTAGAACCACTAGACTGAGGAACAGCTTCTACCCTGAGGCTGTTAGACTCATGAATAAATAAATAATAAGAATAAACACTGCAAAATATCACATCATGCTGATGCTGATCTGTTTTCTTGTTGCTGTGTTCATCTGTGACCATCTGCTCATACAGACTCATGTTCGTGCTGCTGTTTATAATGATGTTTTTCTATTACATTAGTGCTTAGTGTATTTCTAGTTGATGTTTTTCTTAGTTATATCCTAGATGTTGTTACTGTTTTTCTCTTACATTTTATTGTTGGATGTAACTGTGACCCTGTGTACATAATGTCGTTTCATCACATGTACTACATGCGGTGCAAATGACAATAAAGATTCTCTGACTTAAAATACTGTCTAGTCGACCTTGTAATGGGTCAATAGTGAACAATATTTTAACTTCCTGACACCATTTTGAAAACTTGGACCCAAGTGTGGGGACAATTAGAGATATCTCTTGTCTCCTAACATCTCATGAACTGACACATTTTAATATTGCAGCAAGAATTTATTGTTCAAGTTCAGAAGAAGTTGGTATTCAAATTTTTTGAGTCCAGTCTGACTCTTTTGGGAGAGAAAATCTGTCCTGCTGTACGGAATAGTCTTTCAATAATATTTCAATAAGGCCATGGGTGTTGTGTATCTTCTGGCTGAATCTCTGTAGTGGAATCCATTTTGGGTGTGTTAGTGGTGCTGTGGGTGCTCCCAGCTCAATGGTCAATGGTAAATGGAGCTTATTTATATAGCGCTTTCTAGCCCCCTGTGAGGAGCCCCAAAGCGCTTTACAATACCAGCCATCCACCCATTCATTCAGACATTCATACACCGGTAGTGGTATACACTAGAATATACGTCATTTGTCCAGCTCTTCTTGGAGGCAGGTCTAATGTCACCTTCCCACTTTGCAGTGATTCAATGGACCAACTCCCCTCTCAACATCAGTTACTTTCAAACTAACGACAAATAAAATAAAAACTGCAACGTGAATGTAACTTGTAACTCAACACATTATAGAAATGTAGTGTAGTAGAAAGTACAGATACTTCATGTAAAATGTAGTGGAGTAAAAGTAAAAGTACCCACATTTAATTATACTTAAGTAAAGTACAGATACATGAATAATGTACTTAAGTACAGTAACAAAGTACTTATACTTAGTTACATCCCACAACTGGTTGTAACAAATAAGACCCACTAGATAAAGCCTACAGAATCCTTAAAGTTACAACTTGCAAGCATTGTTTGGAGTTAATTCACATTTTAAAATTTACAGGCTATAGAGGCGTAATACTTTTAAAGTATGTTCAAAATAATTACAAACAACAGTCAGTCCCCTCACCTTGTATGTTGCTGCTGAAATTTCACAGAAACCAAATGTGTCTGCATAATAGTAATATATATATATTTTTTTTTTTATATGAACTGTTCTTTGTGCACAAAATCACAGGTTTAGTCACTGTGAAATTGATTTTATTCCATTTCAGAAATAATTTGTTCTTTGATTATCCAACAGTGAAGGAGGGTTAGAAAAGAGAAACCAGTGAAAAACCGACAGACAATAAGAAATAGCTACTTTTGAGTAACAGTAAATTGCTTTTTTTTTTTTTACATCTTTGTGTTGTGGTATTTAAATGATCATCTAGGTGAAATGTTTTTTATAAAGCACAGTTATAGAAGCTCTCAGGGTCAGTTTTGGATATTTTCCATACATGTGTGTTGACAAAGTTTCTTGCAGGGCTGCAGTAGCTCGGTGTTGTACTCTGGCTGCATGCTGTGTCAGGATGGGCTTCTGACGTAAAACAATCGCTAAATCTTTTATACAAGTGTTCTCGCTGTGGTGACTCCTGCAGAATGGGCTGGCCGAAAGAAAATCAACAATATTATCTTTTCACAAAAAAAGCTTTGTAAGCTCAACTGATGATGACTGATGATCATGGGTAGATAACAATAAAAAAGGTTACATTGTGTCGTCTGGACAAGTTTATTTAAGTGAAAAACATTAATTGTCCCCCATCCAGAGGACTTCCTCAGTCTACAGCCTGCCAACCAGATCTGTCTCATAAGTATTATTCACTGTTGTGTTTCAAGTCAACCTCCTGTTGGAATCTCAGAAGTAGCTTTTAACACGTGCAAAACAATAAGTCATCATGTATAACAATCAAATGTTTTAGGCCAGATGGCCAACTTGCTACTCACAGAAACAGCCTGAGGACAAGCAAGGCCAAAATGTATCCCTTAAAGGAGAAATGAAAAGTGTTTTTAAGCTAATAGTAGTCTAATGAAAAGCATAAAATAAGCTTGTTGAGAAATTTTCACAAGTCAAAAATGTCATCCTAACTCAAATTTAGACTTTGCAAAGTGAAAAAATTCTCATCTGGTGTTTTTGACCCCCCTCCTCCTGCCTGCTCTCCGTCCCCTGAATATGACGTAGGCAGTGCAACGAGTCGTCCCTCATACAGTAATATTAGTGTGTGTATCTAGTTGTGGACAAAAAGGTTTCAGTGTGTAGCAATTATGGATGCAGCAAAAAAAATCTATTTTTTAAAGAATCAAGATTCTTAGTCCTGGCGATTCAGAATCTATTCTAAAAGCCCCAAAATCGATTTTAAAACTTTTTTAAAATTTTATATTGTATTTTTACCGCTCCTGTGCATTCGGCCGCTGTAGAATTTTGGCCGTGTAGGGCCACCGTAGTTAGTTAGCCAGGCAGCTCCCAATGGAGCCTGCTAGCAAGGAGGGAGACAGCATGTTTCAACTTGCTCCTTCATCTTTAAAAATCATTTTAGATCCTACTATGTTCTGGGGAAGACAGAGCTTAACAAGACATTGGTAACTGTTTCAGGACATTTTCAACACCCCCACTTCCACGTTAGCATACGGCGCTAGCATGCTAACGTTAGCATACGGCGCTAGCATGCTAACGTTAGCATGCGGCGGCTAACGCACGGCTATTCGTATTTCCAGGATAGAAATGCCCATTAATGCACTAAATCACCAAACTGTTTTTGACAAACTAAAGTGATATCCTTCAGATTCAAAAAAGTCTTCTGCTTCCATTTTAAATGACAGACAAGAGGACAGTAATGATGGGTTTATAGCTTCAGTGTTATTGTAAGATAGCAAAGGAGGTCTTAATTGTGTCATAAAAGTGCGTCCAGAAAATTACTACAGAAATCACTGTACTTCGGCATGTAGCAGGAAAAATGTAAAAAACTATTTCTTTAAGCTACTGACTTGAAAAAAGCATACTAAGTATGTTTATGTGTGTTGTTTACTATATGAAATTCTTGTTATATCGATTTTTTCAGATTTGATTACATTTCTCCTTTAAAGAAACTGGTCCAGATGACACAATTTAACGTGTTTTTTTGGTTATCTACCTGGATGATTGAGCCTAAAAACATTTTTCTGAACCACTTTGGCCTCGGTTGTCCTCAGGCTGTTTCTGTGAGTAGCAAGTTGGCCACCTGGCCTAACATTTGATAGTTATACATCATGACTGATTGTTTTGCACGTGTTAAAAGTCTGCTTCTGAGATTCCAACAGGAGGTTGACCTGAAACACAACAGCGAAGGATACTTATCTCTGGTTGGCAGGCTGTAGACTGAGGAAGTCCTCTGGATGGGGGACGAAACGTTTCTCACTTTAAGAAACTATTTTAAATACTTTATGAATTATTTGACTTTGTTTTCTAAAAAAAGTAATACATAGAAAACGTATGATCTTGAGGGTCTCTCTTTGTAGTTCGGGTGCTTTGTTGTATACATGTCAGTCTTCATTCCCTTGTTGTTTTTATTTAAATCTTGTGTTCAGTAGGTTTTCTGTTGGTTTTCCTCCCTCAGTCTTTTTGACTTTATATCAGCTCCCCACTTTCTCTTTTTCACGTACACCTGCCCTGCATGTGCAGACGCAGTCATTTCCATCACCTCTCAGCCTACGTTTACTCCCAGTTCTCTGTCAGTCATCCTTCCTTGAATACTGTGTTCTCTCACCACCTCTACCCCTCTGTGTGATCCATTTTGTGTAGGTCTTTTGTTCTTATCATGTTGCTGCCCTGTCAGTGAATTGTGTTATTAAATAACATTAGTCATTTAGTTTATCTAGTTACAGAATTGAGTCCACTTTGATTTCTTGACAGTTTCTCTGAAATCTACTTCAGAATATTTTTGTTTCATGCTCATTTCAGCTAGTGTCTTGCTTTTTTTTTAAAAAATTTATAGCTTTTAGCTTCAGCTTAGAGATATTTAGCTGTTAGCCACAGTTTTGCTCAGTGCTGGGCAGCACTAACCCAAAAATTAGTTCCACTATTTCTAAAGCACTAATTAATTTATTTAGGTCCACAATTTCAAAAGCACTAATGTCTTATGAAAATTAGGGGAAGCTAATTCTAAACCGCTAATTCTAAAATAAAACACCATCAGACAAGAAGCAAGTTTTAAGTTGTTTGTATTGTACTATAGACTTAGGAAGGTATTTATAATAATATTGTTTGTAATAATAATCATTTTCTTTGAGTATAACCAATAGACAGGAAGGTATTTATAATAATATTGTTTGTAAAAATAATCATTTTCTTTGACTATAACCAATAGACAAAAAATACACACAACAAAACAGACCCTGATTACACCCAAGAGTTCTTTTTTTTCTATTTTAAATCGGTTCTTGAATCCCGGATGATTAAAGGTCCATCAATCAATAATCTGGTAGTTTGTAGTTCATGATCCAGGGTAATATGTCCAGAAAAAAACAAATAGTTTGGTGCAATTTAAGTCCTACCGCACAGCTGTGGTGGTCCGGTAGCTTGCCAATGCCATCCTGGGTGGGAACAGGGGGTGAAAAAAACCTGACCTAAACAAGGTCATAAACAAAACAAAAAATAGCATTACTTTATACACAGGACTAAACTGTTATCAAAATTTCTATAGGCAGTCAACAGATTTAATGAAAAGTAACTAAAATGATCCTAAGAGGATGAAATTACAAAAATCAAAGGATTTATTTAATACTTTACGTAGATATATTCTATTCGGCCACGAAATTAACAAAAAAGAGAATGATCTTTAATCCCTAACACACCACTTTTAAATCTCAAATACACGGGCGTCTCGCCACCGCATTTATACATAAAAAGCAACCCAAATACATAAACTAACGACTCACCGTCGCGTGGTGTACACAGAAGACACAATAAAATCATCCGGCCACGTTAATTTGGCTTGAAACATCGGGGTTGTCTGCGGATTTATCCAAGTACCCAGCACAACCAGCTAGCCACAGAACTAGCCCTCGAGTTCACGACTGACCCGGAAGTTGTCATCAACATGGAATAGTCCATTTTTAGTAGGGGGATAAAGAAATCGACCGTTTTTTTTATTGCGTATTTAATGATCGTTTTCATCGTAACTATAATTATTTTTATGTTAAATGTACATTAACAAGCAGGATCAATGTTAGTGATGTAGGTGACTGCACGGGGCGAGGCGGGGCCGGGGCCACTGCTGAAATGGGACCCCCAGGCATTTACCTACATGGTAGAGCCGAGTCTGTTCTCAGCTCTGCCCCCCTCACCCTCACACCCTTCCTCCTTTCTGCTGTTTACGGTGGGGAAAAATATAAAACAAGCAGCATAAGAGCTTGTAAATAAGTTTATTGGTTTTTACTGATAGATAATTAGTTATTAGCGGTACTGCATTTTAAATAAAAATAGCACAAATCCGCTTATGAATTATAAAAGTTAGTCAATTCACAAAAACGCTGACAAAAAGTTTAGGTCCACTGTAAGCGGAATAGCGCTTTAGCGCTCCCTAGCGTTCATCCGCCCACCTTTGGTTTTGCTAATTTTAGCTACAATTTGTTTTTATCTACAGCTTTGGACTTTTAAGCTTTTAGCTCTGGTTCTGCTAATTTTAGCGCCAGATACACATAGTTTTAAACTGCAGTTTGTTTATTTTCTGTTATAAACTTTTATAATTTCAGTTTCAGTTCTGCTTATTTTAACTTTATTAATTTAGTTTTTTCTATCAACAAACTCAGCAGGCAACAATACACAACATATTCTCAGAAACATTTCTTGCTGTTTTAACAATTCTTATGGATAGTTTTAGATGCGAGTCGATATTTTTTTTGTTTTATTTTAACAAATTCACACAGAAAATACCATCATGTGTTCAAACTGCAAACTGCTTATTATGCAATGTTGCGTAAAAAATAAAACGGTAAATAAAATGAAACCATCAAAAGCCATGCCAGTAACTCAGATATATTTCTGTATGTAGTTTCGTAGAACAGTTTACAAACGGAGCGAGGAAACAGACAGATGTTGAGGAACATCTGAGGACGAGCAGCAGAAGGTGTGCTTGGACCAAAGCGCAGGTCAGATGAGTGGTAAGCTGAGAGCTGGAGAAACAGACACCAGTGACTCGTGCTGAATAAATTAGGTTAAACAAAAATAAATGACCTGAATGGATTTCAATAAGTTCATAACCACAGAGTCGGACTTACAGCTGTGCAGGATAAATTCTCACTGGTCTCCACTGAAGTGCTGTCCCTCCATCTCTGTTCTCTAGCTGCACATTTTTATGACATCAGTGTCCCCGTGGGGGGGCTGCAGCCTGACAGGCGGTGTAATGATGCTCTGTGGATGAGTGTTGACGAGCCTCAGAGCTGCTGGACACCAGTTTCTCACACTGCAGGAGAACGTCACTCATCTGCATATACCCCCCGCACACACACGTTTGACTTGTCACTTCTACTCAATGTGTTTTTGCCATCTGCACCTTCACGACTGTTTATCTGCTGTCTTATTTTGTTTCCTTGAAAGGTCTAGCAAAGCCTATGGGGCTGGTGGAGGGACCTGGAGGTCTTGGGCAGGGGGGAGCCGCAGCCACTCTGGGAGAAGACAGTCACGATGCGGAGGGGAAGTACGAGGAGTACGGTTACAACGCTCAGCTCAGTGATCGCATCTCTCTGGACAGGAGTATCCCTGATTACAGGCCGAAAAAGTGCGTGAGACATTCTTTTCTCTTTATTTGATGTCACATATAGATTCTCCTCATGACCACTTGTTTGTCTTCTCCTGATGGGCATGTGTTGAGTTGAACTGCAACCAGCAAAAAATACAGTGCAGTCAAAACCATACAAAAGGCAAACGATTACATTAAGCACACTTTTTATTTAACCTATTTAATTTGGTACTGGGGTTTATGTGTCCCTCCAGAATGTATTTGTGTGCGTGTGTGCATGTGTTTGTGTGTCTCTCTATTACCAAAATTTCTCCTGGACCACTGGACAAATGTTTATGAAACTTATTGGATGAACATCTACAACAGATGAGCATTTGGAGCCAACCACATTCAAAGCCACCACAGCTAATTCATCTTAGAAACTTCAATAATTGCTGAAATTCAATTTTCCAGATACTGTACTGTAC
>JBBPBX010001711.1:0-15153 GCA_038048925.1 Garcialebias charrua | reverse complement strand
ACATAGGGAAGAAGTTAGGGATTAAGTGTCTTGTTCAAGGGCACTACGGTACGTGGGTGTGGCAGGGAGTTGATCCTGCGACTTTCTGATCCCGGGTTGGCTGCCCTACCTCTATCCCATCTCGGCCCCCCACCATCTAATTTCTGTCAACTGTGTTTTTCTGTTGGCAGAATATACCATGAACCAGTGGATACATTTTAACTAAACCTAATTGAAAATTAAGTGAATATTTACATTTATTAGACATTAACATTTATAACTGAATGACTTTTGGAGCAAATCAAATTCAAGAAGTTCACAACAGCACACTCCCCTTAGAAACTATGTTGTAATGCAGTCACTTCTATACCTGTACACTGTATGTTGCACTATCATTACATGTGGTGGTAGCTGAAAGTCATCCCCAACACACACATCAAGAACAGACGATTGTTTAAAATCTTTGCCTAAAGACTTGACATTTGTTGTGTCAGTCAGTCCTGTGTGTTCGCATTATATCTCATGATCCATAGGATGTGAAACCTTTAGAAAGTTCATATCGGATGCACATCTACAATTAAATCTTAATAATTAAATCCAAGATGGCCACTGCAGCTAAATGACAGTAGCTATCACAAAAATGGTTATAACTCAATCCAATCTACAGATATTGAGCTAAATGTTGATGTGGCAGTAGCTGAGAGGCATTCAAAACTCTTGAGCGTGACATTTTGTGAAATAGCATGAGATTGTGAATACCGTTTTTTACGTGTATAAGTCGCACCCTTTCGCCTAATTTGCATGCCCCCTGCGACTTATAGGGCAAAGCAACATATTTATGGATTTTTTCCCCATATTTTTAGACCAATTTTCGACTGAGATATGACGGTTTTTCATGTTGGCAAAAATGGTACAGTACCACTTTCGGCCGCTAGGGGCGCAGGCAGTACCACTTTCGGCCGCTAGGGTCCACCGATCATTCCCAGCTCATGTGTCCGAAGGAAGTCTCCTCTGGTCGGACACACTCTGTCGCAGCCCGGCCTCCTGCTTTCTGGAGGTAACTACTGTTAGCTCAGTGTTTGTTAGCAAAATAGGTCAAGAACCACAGGACAGATTTTGATCAAACTTACAGAAAATAATCATTAGATGGACATTTACAAACTGTTAGCTGTAGGATATTTTTTAGCTAAAATTCGACGTTTTATAACCATAGATTGTTAGCGGTTAGCACCGTGTTTAAACGGGTACTATTTTGAAAAATAGCTAATGAACCACACGGCAGATTTTCATTAAACTTACAGAAAGTAATTACTAGGTGGACATTTACAAAATGTTAGCTGTAGGAATTTTTTTTGATAAAATTAAATTTATTTATAATTTATTTTTGCAGTGTGCGCGACCGTTTGGAAGACGTCAAAGCAAAACAATTTAAATCCATCCGATTTGACCATTACGTGAATTTATTATGGAACAGGTAAGCTCAGAAACACTTTAGCTATAATGTCAGCTAACAAATATTTATTTTTAAGTGTTTACCTTGCTAGATTTTAAAGAAAATGCTGCGGTCCCACCCGTGCTGGTGGGTGCACGTAGTGAAACTACTTTTTAAATCCAACCGATTGGACAATTATGTGCATTTATTAAGGAAAGGTTACGCTAAGACACATCTTTGCTATAATTTTCAGCAAACAAATAATTGTTTTTACCGTGTTAATCTTGTTAAAGTCCTTCAGTGCAGCTCCTGTGGCAGCCATTTGCAGCAGGGCAAACCTCCGGCCCACATTTCGAGTTGTCAAAGGTGACGCGTAACATACGCGACGCATCAGCGGTAACTCATAATAGATGCGACTTATACGGCGGTGCGACATGTTTATGGATTTTTTCAATTTCCATCCATCCATCCATCCATCCATCCATCCATCTTCTTCCGCTTATCCGGGGTCGGGTCGCGGGGGTAGCAGCCTAAGTAGGGAGGCCCAGACTTCCCTCTCCCCAGCCACTTGGAGCAGTTCCTCCGGGGGAATCCCAAGGCGTTCCCAGGCCAGCCGAGAAACATAGTCCCTCCAGCGCGTCCTGGGTCTTCCTCTGGGTCTCCTCCCGGTGGGACGTGCCCGGAACACCTCACCAGGGAGGCGTCCAGGAGGCATCCTAACCAGATGCCCGAGCCACCTCAACTGGCTCCTCTCGATGTGGAGAAGCAGCGGCTCTACTCCGAGTCCCTCCCGGATGACTGAGCTTCTCACCCTATCTCTAAGGGAGAGTCCAGCCACCCTGCGGAGAAAACTCATTTCAGCCGCTTGTATCCGAGATCTTGTTCTTTCGGTCATAACCCAAAGCTCATGACCATAGATGAGGGTGGGAACGTAGATCGATCGGTAAATTGAGAGCTTTGCCTTTTGACTCAGCTCTCTCTTCACCACGACAGACCGGTACAGCGCCCGCTTCACTGCGGACGCTGCACCTATCCGCCTATCGATCTCACGCTCCAGTTTTCCCTCATTCGTGAACAAGATCCCGAGATACTTAAACTCCTCCACTTGGGGCAGGACCTCCTCCCCGACCCGGAGAGGGCATGCTACCCTTTTCCGGCTCAAGACCATGGCCTCGGATTTGGAGGAACTGATCCTCATCCCGGCCGCATCACACTCGGCTGCAAACCGCTCCAGCGAAAGCTGTAGATCACGACCTGATGAAGCCAATAGGACCACATCATCTGCAAAAAACAGAGAAGCGATTCTAAGGTCACCAAAACGGATCCTCTCAACACCTTGGCTGCGCCTAGAAATTCTGTCCATAAAAGTTATGAACAGAATCGGTGACAAAGGGCAACCTTGGCGGAGTCCAACTCTCACCGGAAACGAGCCTGACTTACTGCCGGCAATGCGGACCAAGCTCTGACACCGGTCGTACAGGGACCTAACAGCCCTTATCAAAGGGCCTGGTACCCCATACTCCCGGAGTACCCCCCACAGAACCCCCCGAGGGACGCGGTCGAATGCCTTCTCCAAGTCCACAAAACACATGTAAACTGGTTGGGCAAACTCCCACGCACCCTCCAGGACCCTGCTGAGGGTGTAGAGCTGGTCCAGTGTTCCACGACCAGGACGAAAACCACACTGCTCCTCCTGAATCCGAGGTTCGACTATCCGACGGACCCTCCTCTCCAGAACCCCTGAATAGACCTTACCAGGGAGGCTTAAGAGTGTGATCCCCCTATAGTTGGAACACACCCTACGGTCCCCCTTTTTAAATAGGGGAACCACCACCCCAGTCTGCCAATCCAAGGGAACTGCCCCCGATGTCCACGCGATATTGCAGAGTCGCGTAAGCCAACACAACCCTACAACATCCAGAGCCCTAAGGAACTCCGGGCGAATCTCATCCACCCCCGGAGCCTTGCCACCGCGGAGCTTTTTAACCACCTCGGCGACCTCAGCACCAGAGATCGGAGAACCCGACCCAAAGTCCCCAGGCTCTGCTTCCTCAGTGGAAGACGTGCCAGTAGGATTGAGGAGGTCTTCGAAGTATTCCGCCCACCGACTCACAACATCCCGAGTTGAGGTCAGCAGCACGCCACCTCCACCATAAATGGTGTTGGTCTCGTACCTCTTTCCCCCCCTGAGACGCCGGATGGTGGACCAGAATCGCCTCGAAGCCGTACGGAAGTCATTCTCCATGGCCTCTCCGAACTCCTCCCACGCCCGAGTTTTTGCCTCAGCAACCACCCGAGCCGCATGCCGCTTGGACTGCCGGTACCTATCAGCTGCTTCCGGGGTCCCACAAGCCAAAAAGGCCCAATAGGACTCCTTCTTCAGCCTGACAGCATCCCTCACTGCCGGTGTCCACCACCGGGTTCGAGGGTTGCCACCTCGACAGGCACCAACAACCTTGCGGCCACAGCTCCGATAAGCTGCCTCGACAATAGAGGCGCGGAACACGGCCCACTCGGACTCCATGTCCCCCGCCTCCCTCGGAACGTGTTCAAAGCTCTCCCGGAGGTGGGAGTTAAAGCTCCGTCTTACGGGAGACTCTGCCAGACGTTCCCAGCAGACCCTCACGATACGTTTGGGTCTGCCAGGTCTGACCGGCATCCTCCCCCACCATCGGAGCAAACTCACCACCAGGTAGTGGTCAGTAGACAGCTCCGCCCCTCTCCTCACCCGAGTGTCCAAGACATGCGGCCGCAGATCAGATGAGACGACAACAAAGTCGATCATCGAACTGCGATGATTTTTTCAATTTATTGGCAATAATTGGACAATGCGACTTATAGGGCGGTGCGACTTATCGGCCGGAAAATACGGTAGTTACATTTTCAAAGTCTGACCAAGAAGACCTCAATTCACAACATAAAAATAATTTAGTCTAACTCTGACATGAATGGTGGTGTTCAGTAGGTGATTTTTCATGGAAAGGTAGGCCTTTAATTTATTTAATTTAAAAGATTAGATTGTGTAGATTAAGAAATCGTATACAACGTATGGAAACTTGCAGCATTGGTGTGAAAAGTTCTGATTCAACATAAAACTGTCAGTCTACAAGTAATGAAAACAGAGAGCGGGGGTTTGCAGAAATCTGCAGCTGGATGAATGTTTTTGTGCAAACATGTTTTTACTGAATGTGAAGTGCTGTAGTTTTATGACTTGTTGTAAAAATAGAACCTGGTTTTAAATAGCCGATGAGATGTATGCAATGTATCATTCATCAAAGACTGGAATGGAGGGGATTACAAAAGGATATTATCAGTGGAGCAAATAAATGAAATCATCTTGCAAACATGAATGCAACAATAGAACTTAGTAGAGGAGTTGCTGTTAGGCCATATTTTTCCAAAAGCTGATTAGACTCTCAAACATTCAAAATGATGGTCATTTTTCAAGCTCGCCAATACAAATGCTATATTTTTAATGGCATTTCAACATCTTGAAATGTATAAATGTGTAATGAGATATATTTCATGACAGGAAAAATGAATACAGTACACATATGCAAAAATGCAAACAGTGTGGAACAAAAAAAATCAAAATGGTCGTATTTTTAAAGTTGGATGACAAAAGTTTTCCCTTCAATTCATCCATCCATTATCCGCTTCTTCATTTTCACGGGTGGTCATATTCAGCAGTTACGGTGCAAGAGGTGGGAGACACCCTGGACAGGTCTCCAGTCCATCACAGGGACACATGAGACAAATAAGACAAACAACCATTCTCTCTCTCACTCACACCTAGAGACAATTTAGAGTTACCAATCAGTCTAACATGCATGTTTTGGTCTGTGGGAGGAAACTGGAGTACCTGGAGAAAACCAACACAGCACAGAGAGAACATGCAAACTCCACCCAATGTAAATTTATTTAAAATGCATGCAAAAAGAACAAAGTCTGACCAAAGTGCCTTACAATTGAGTCAAATTAAAATAAAAACAATAACAACAGAAAAATCTTGTTCCAGTCAGGAAAAACAAGGACGTTAATAAAATTAACACAACAACAATAACTATCAGCTATAACTGGTTCTCAGACTCTGCATGGATCAAACCAGTGGTGTAGTCTACATTTTTGTAGTGGGTATACAGTACAGGTAGTCCCCGATTTACGAGCGCTCTGATCTGCGAGGTTCCAGACTTACGAGCTGCACATTTTTGGAAAAAACGAAAAAAATACTGAGTTTTCATGTGTTTTTTCACTTCAGTTAGCAAGTTAAGCATATAAACACACGTTTCCGATCATTTTTATGCACTCAAAAGTAGTTTTTAGATGAAAATAGAGTGTTTTTAGGTGCGCTAGCGAAAACCGTTCCAATTTACGAGCGGATTTCCGGATTTACGAGCGAAATGGCGGCCGTTCCAAATTACGAGATTTCCGGTTTACGAGCGCCTCGTTGTGACGGATCTCGCTCGTAAATCGGGGACTACCTGTACTGTGCTTAGAAACCAAAGTACACTGGTTAGTACAATGTAATCGTTAATATATTTTGATTTTTAAGAGTATTGAACATTTCCAATTTTTTTCTTATGTTTATATATGAATAAATGAACAACATTGTACAGCAGTTGGCTTTGTATTAAAATCATGTTAGAGAATTTATGCAACAGTATCAAAGCACAGCGTTGCATACCGTTAGATTGTTTCGGAAGTGTTCAACTGCCGTTTAACGTATCGATGACACGTGTCTAATGATAAGTCATGTGTCATTGGGCACTTTTAAGTGGGTATACTGAAATTCTTAAGCTTTTCTAGTGGGTATACTCCATATGCCTGAGTATCACATACACTACACCACTGGATCAAACGCCAAGGAAAATAGATTCATTCATTCAACCTTTATTTATTCAGGTTAGTCTCATTGAGCCTTGAGGACTCATTTAGAAGAGAGACCTGTTGTGAGTCTTGAGCAAAGATTTAAAAGTGCCAACAGTCTGAGCGCTCTTTAAATGATCAGGTAAACTGTTTCGCAGCTTTGGAGCAGGAAGCTTGAAAGCTTGATCACCTCTGGATTTCATTTTGGATCTGGGGACATCTAAGAGGAACTGGTTAGTAGACCGGCATGCTCTTACTGGAGTGTAGATGTTAATAAGATCACATAAATGTGACGGGGCCAGACCTTTTAAAACTTTAAAAACAAGCAATAACATCTTAACATCAACCCTGAAGTGGACAGGCAGCCCGAGCAGAGGAGCCAGGACAGGCTGCGTGTTCATGTTTTCCAGTTGATATTAAAAGATGTGCTGCTGGGTTCTGAACTGTTTGTAGTGATGCAAAGATGACTTATCTAAACCAGCATACAAATCATTACAGAAGTCCAAACAAGAGGTAATCAAAGTGTGAATTCAGAAACAGGCTGGGATTCAATCCGGTGACTTTCTCGCTGAGAGGCTGCAGCTCTACTAACTGAGCCACCGTGTCACCTGACAAAAAGTTTTATATGTCTAAACGGTATTTCAGCATTTTGATATTAATGTGGCACGAGTTAGATTTTGCTGGATGTTTTAGTTTTTAGTTTAGTTTATTTGTTCATTTCATATTAAAACACACAAAAAAAAAACAATTTACAAAACCATATGATAAAAATAAACAATACATAAAATGAAAGGTGGCAGAAGAAGAAAATAATCTTATCGTATCTGCCCCTTCTTTAAAACAAAATTAACTCGAAGTATCAATTCAAACAACAATCATGAATAATATAACATAACTAATAACTAATCACAATTTTCCATATATATAGTACATTTGAGATAAATTAATAATATGTATCTTTTCAAAAACTTAGTCTTAATCATTTTCTTGAACATAGGAATTGTCTTTACTATTTTAACATCATTTTCTAAACCATTCCACAGACTTATACCTTGAATTAGAGTAGACCGACCCTTCAAACTAGTCCTATACATGTACTGTGGTTTCACAAAAATGTCCATTCCCTTAAGATTATACGTACTTTTCCTTTTTAAGAAGTGAGTTTGAATGTTTGGAGGTAGCGTGTAGTTATGAGCTTTAAACAGTATTAAAAGAATATTGTAGTCAACCAAATCATAGAACTTCAATAGTTTCAACTGACAAAATAAAATACTAGAAGGATGACGGTAATGCTTTCTTGTAATGATTCTTATTGCTCTTTTCTGTAAAATAAAAACTGGCCTAGTTATAGTTTTACATGCAGTTCCCCAAACATCTATACAATAAATTAAATGAGGCAATGAGGATGTGATGACTTCTCTGCTTCCAGTGCACTTTGTGGTTTATGAGGTGAGGTTTACAATAAAGTAAAGATTGCCTAAAATATAAATGTCATGCGAGCTACATGTAAGCTTTGTGTGTGTCAACTGTCTGTCTACACTCCTGGGGCCTCATGTATCAACCGTGCGTGCGCACAAAAACATTGCGCACGTCACTTTCCACGCAAAACCCCGTATGTATCAAAACTGAACTGAACGTGAATATATGCGCATCCAGGTACATATCCACGCAAGCTCCCGAGCAGGCGTACGCACGTTTCTGTGGTTCTTGTTCCTTTGGCGACACTTACAGGTGTTTCAGAGAAACTGAAGCCCCACAGTCTGTGGTTGACTTTAAGAGCGGCTTGAAGACCTTTCTTTTCAACCGAGCATACTTTACTCCTCATGATTCTACTTTTGATCTTAGCTGATACTGTTGTTGATTTTAATTGTTTTATTATTTGTCTTATTGACATTCAAATATGTTGCACCTTGTAGCACTTTGAGATTTCCATTAATGAAAAGTGCGTTATAAATTGAATTCATTATTATTATTATTATTATTATTATTATTATTATTATTATTATTATTATTATTATTATTATTAACTGTTCATGATGTGAAAATGATTAATATTCCCTCCAAACACACGATTAACAAGTATTACATCCACATGACGCAGTGACATAAAGGACGCGCAAAGTTGTGCCAAAAATAAATTTAACAGGAACGGATTCATTCAGCCTTACTGGAGAATAAATAGTGTAACACGCAGAGCATTTATTTAGAAACAGATATAATTTTCTGATCTAGGATATGGCTTATCAGCCGTTTTCAGAAATAATCATTTTTCAGTTTGGCACTGCTGCTGCGCTCTGGGGAGCCGTGCATCACGCGTGCATACAGAAGCAGCGGTCAAACTGTTCCACAGAGGGAGCTGCAGGTCGATCGGGACTGTGCAGTCCAGTCCACACAAAGCCGGATCATGTCCAATGGAATGTCTCATCCATATGATTCCAAAGGCTGAGTGGTCGCGCTTGGAGCGCGCGCGCACCCTCACCGGTGTCGACACGGCAGCTGGAGGTGTTTCATTATCTGCGTTTATTGTAGATTTCTCCAAAATGACACGTGAAAGTACACCTTATATAACTTGTAGGAGAGCAAAAGCTTCACAGACAGACTGCGCACAGGGCTGCGGACTGATGTCATGAAATGTCTCCACCAAGACGCACAGACTCGTTTCTTCACATCATCTACATAAACAAAGATCTATGTTTTAGCAAACATCCAAGTAAGTTCCTCTGTGTTTACAGTAATAATGGTAATAAACTCGTGCGCAAAGTTAATATTTCCACACAGAATGAATGAATGAGCCGGTTCGCGCACCACAGCAGGGTGCGCGCGCACACAAATACCGACAATCACTCGTTCTTTGCATGATGAACACATTTTATTACTATTCTTACTTAGGATGTTTGTCCTCACTCATATTATATTATATTCATTATTTTCCCGAATCTAGAAATCATTTCTGATCGCGCAGGGATCAAACAAACATGTCCTTCACACATGCAGGAAGTAATTTGCATCTGTTTAACATATGTAAATGTAGGCGTGTCAGGGGAGGTGTCTCACGTGCGCTCAGTTCCACGTCAATTGTGATGTACAAAAGGAATGTGCGTGGATTCAGGTGTACGCTCAGTTTGATACATCCGGATCCTTTTGTGCGTGCACACATTTCTGGGTTTGACCGTACGTCACTTTTCAGTGAGGAATCCACGCAAGTCTTTGATACATGAGGCCCCTGATCTCTAAATCACGCCCACACCCGCTTTATTTTCAGGGGATCATTTCCACCTGCGCGCAGTGAATCCCAATCAGATCACACTGAATCAAATCACATCGCTCTGTTGTTCTTTCCTATTGACAACCTCCTTAACAGCCTTCTGAGCCCCCTCATCAATCTCCATCTGCTTCATGACTGGGACTCATGCATGCTGAAAAGCCTTCAGAGAACACCCCCACCCCCTCCCTCAGTTCATTACTGTTCATCTTCCTCGTTTGACTTATTGTCTGACTCCAGTTAATTCCCCCTCCTTATTTCTGTCGCTGCAGTTCATGCAGTTTGGACGTGGGCGTCAGAGGGCCTCGGCCATGGGGAGCCGCCCAAAAGCTAATTACAGAACTTTAGACGTGCCTGATCCCAGCATGAAAAGATCTGGACAACATGGCGGTGATAGTTGAGCTTTATTAACGCTTAAGAATGTGTCCTGATGACTGGTTGAAGACAAAATTAGATTTAAAAAGTAAAATACAGTTTTAATACAAAGGGGCTTCAGAGGTTTGGTGATAATCGGACTGGCAGTGGTTTTATATTACTCTGGGTTGAAGAACAATGGCAGCAGGCAGAGTCACTAAAAAAAAAACATTTGATGGCCAAAAGAGGTTCAGTGAGGATGACAATTAATTTCTTCCTCCCTGCTTTGTTCTTAGCTCTTTTCACACAGACAAGTAGATGAGAGTGGAGCGGGGGAGGTGGGGGTTGAATTGAAAAGGAGATCGCTAATTAATAAAGCCATCTAAGATCTTTTCAATAATGAAAATGTTTTACTGAGAGAGAGGCATGGAAAAAGTAGTTGTCCAGATGTTGGTGTCTGAGTGAAATCATGCATTTTTATTTGTTGTGAATGGGTTTTGTGCTGCTGCGGGCTCCGTGGGCTTGTTTTTTGCAGACACTGAGTTATAGAACACAATCACCGCTTCCCTTTGTTCGATATTTTTTCATAGTGTTTCCTAAGATAATAAATCATTTTTCAGCCCAGATATAAACAAGCACAAAAAAACAATAAAAACACTTTGTTTCAAGCAAGATAAATCTTCAGTCTCTGACAGTTTTCTAACACTACACGAAAAATGTTTCCACGTGAAATATTTTTCTTTCATGACACTAAGGTAGAATTTTAAAGAAACAAAGAAACAACTCAGAAAGTAGTGAAAAAACAGTTTTCCCATCGTCGTTGTACTGAAGAGCTGGTTGCTTTCGCACCTGATCTTTTCAGGTTTGTTCTGTAGGTGAGCACCAAGAGGGGAGAGTGGATGAGACAAGAAGGTTGTTCATAAAGTCAGAGTTTACAGTGTCGCACAGCGGGCTGTCTTTTATTATCCTGACTACATGACGTTAGTAACTGGATCTGAACACAGGACCTGCTCGGAGCAGTTTATGTTCAGAGCTCTGAATTAGATTGTGTTAAAAGTTATTATTTTTATTATTAACCTTTATTTAATCAGGCAAATCCCATTGAGATCATTGCAGGGGAGGCCTGGACCTGAAGGCAGACTAACATGCATGTTGTTGTCTGTGGGAGGAAACTGGAGTACCTGGAGAAAACCCACAAATGCATGAGAAGAACATTCAGACTCCACACAGAAAGACCTCATGCAACCAGGGATTGAACCCAGGACCTTCTTGCTGTGAGGCAACAGTGCTAACCACTGAGCCATCATGCCCTCTTTTCTGTTCCTGATTGTATTTCAAAGTAGCAAACTTGGATTGATACGTTGTTTTATTGTCATACGCAGAAAAATTACATTTAAGAGCCAAACCAAACAGGCATGGTGTTTTGTGAATATGCAAATGTGTTTTGTTTACTCCAAAATTTTCATTTTGAACGTTGATTCCATAATGAAAACATTTAAAGAGTCTTAAAACATTATCATTGTGTGTTTGTTCGAACAGACAAAACCCAACCTTTTGAAAGGTTGGGTTTTGTAGAATCACCTCTAACCTAAACTTTGACACAAAGGAAGTTGTTTTACTTGTCATGTTATCTTTTAGGTAACACGCAGTATAGGCTTTGTGCGCATGCTCCAAGTGTTGTTTTCCTGTTTATGTGTATAATTTATGGCAGTGTTAACAGCCTCACACACGGGCCTGGTGTAGTTACAACAGCATTGTTAGCCATTTTCTGTATTTCTGTGTGGATGAAGACATTTCTAGAAATGGTGGGATGTTTTCACCAGTCGTGTGGACAAGACCTACCCCTGTAAGTCTGATCTAAACCTGACATTGTAGCCAACTAAATTATTGCTTATATTTATTTAAGAATCTTGTTTTACACGTACACGTACAAGCTATTTCCTCTTAACCTCATCCTAATAAGCATTTAAAATATGAATAAGTAGTTACTTTGTTCTGCATACTGGAGAGCAAAATTGATTTTTTTCAAACAAAGCCTTTTCATACTTTTTTTTTTTTTAACTTTTAAACATACGAACAAAAAGAAGAAAACAATGAAGAAGAAAAAACCTTCCCACCCCTCCCCTCCCACACTGGATCAGTCACACAAATATAAATAAACTAAACAGATATTGACAAGTTCCCAAAATCTTTGAACAGAACCCTTCAGTGTATATCAGATTTTTTTTCCACAGACAGCAAAACTAATTTGACAGGATATCATTATATTCAATTCTATCTATCATGTCTATTTTGCTCATAATGAAAAAAAAATCAGTAAATAGACTTTTACTATGCAATAAAAATTGTTTATGAAATTTGTGTGTAAAAGTAACATAAAATATAAAAAACTGACATTTTATTTTGACTTTTTTTTTGCTAGTTCACTAACCTTACTTTCACTAGTAATTTCCTTTTCTAATTTCTACAGCTTTAAGTTAGATACATTTGATTAAACAAGCTTTTTAATAAATAAACAAACAAACAATCATTATCTTTACCCGCTTCTTCCTTTTTGGGTCAATGGGGGTCACTGGTGCTCATATCCAGCAGTCACTATAGCCGTTTTCACACTGCATAGCCCTCAACGGCCCGGCCCGGCCCGCCTTCTAACCCGGGTTCGGCATGTTCGCATTTTCCTTTTCTGCCCCAGGTCCGCCCTCGTTTTGGAACCATCTCCACCGTGGTTCTGATCGGGCCGGGCTCCCGGGCCCAGTTTGACGTCATCTACTGCTCACATTTGATTTGTTGTTTGCAGCAGGGGCTGGACTCGTTCTAACAACAACTTCAGCGCTAGCTGAATTTCATTAAAATTTAATAGAATAGAATAGAATATATCTTTATTGGCATATTTGTACAAAACATTGCGATTGGCGCGCGCACCATCCTTAAGAGGGACGTAATAATAATAATAATAATAATTAATTCAATTTATAACGCACTTTTCATTACTGAAAATCTCAAAGTGCTACACAAATTCATAAACCGGTGGCGGCAGACTACCATGCAAGGTGCTTTCCAGTCCTACCGGGAGCAACTCAGGGTTAAGTGTCTTGCCCAAGGACACAACGACACATGGTGCGGGTCCCGGGAGTCGAACCGCCAACTTTCCGATCGGGAGACGACTGCCATTACCACTACACCACGGCCGTCCCTCAAGACGTTTGTCTTTTATTGAAGTAAATATAAAGAAGTAGTTTGTGTTAACCAAACAAACTCCTTTTTATTTACTCCAATAAAAGACAAACTTAAAATAACTTGTACCAGGTGGGAAGCGAACCCGCTTCCCCGGGTCAAGATAAAATGTAGAGCTTAAAGCCGAGCGCGATCCCTCTGAGCCACGGCGGCGGATTGGTTTTTAGGAGTCCACTTTACCTATAAAGGAATCACCCCTCTTAACATTCTAGCTACGCGTAGGAGTTAGAGATTATTAGTTATATTTTAAAACCCTGGCTACGCGCAAGAGTTAGACAATATTAGTTATATTTTAATGACATTCAGATCGCGCTGAAAGGCGGAAATGGGTGCGCGCTTCGCGTTATTTACGTTCTAACATAAGCTGATTTGTAATCAGTTATTAACAAAAATTAAACTCAGAAACACTAATATATATATTCAGCTAACAAATATTTTTTAGCGGCGTCTCCTCTCTTAAAACACTGTAAGCGCGCACACAAGAACACTCCACCCACGTGAAGAGAACACCCCACCCACTTCCAGAGAACTTCCCACCCACTTCAAGGCGGCTCTGCGGCCAATGCGTAATGAGCGGGGACGGGCCAGACCGGGCTCTGGGCCAACCAGGGGCGGGCCGGACCGTTGAGGGCCGTGCAATGCGAAAACGGCATGTGGGAGAGGTGGGGTACACCCTGGACAGGTCTCAGTCCATCACAGAGACACATAAAGACAAACGAGACAAACAACCATTCACTCTCTCACTCACACCTAGAGACAATTTAGTTTTACCAATCAGCCTAACATCCATCCATCCATTATCTTTACCCGCTTCTTCAGTGGGTTCGGATGTTGTCAGTCCATACAATGGGTGTTATTAGCTGTTGTCATCCTCATATATAGCGGTGAAATGGTCCAATCTACCTCCTAGCATGTTTAAATGAACGTTATCAACGTTATTATTGCTGTGAGTAGGCAGCATGTTTCCGTAAACCCAGAAGTGTTGTGTGTTTGTTTTTTCCAGCTTATGTAACTGTTTTCCTAAACCTAACCTTAAAGCTGACCCAGAGGACCAACCCTAAACCTAACCCCCTTACCCTTGTGCCTAAACATAACCAAGACCCTAAACCTAACCCAAGACCCTTTACTCTAAACCTAACCACGTAGCTAAAGACGGAGTCTGCTGTCATCGCTTGTAACGGTGACAACGTACCTTTAAACCTCCTAGGAGGTACAGGAGGGGCAATCTGACCGCTACGTATAGGTATGATAATAACTGATAACGGCCATTTAATGCTTGATAACAACCAAAGCAGGTGGCTTCTTCCATTTTGGGTTACAAAAATTTCTCCCCAAATGTGACGGACCGAGCAGTCAAGGATAAAGCCAGGCACAGGTTTAAATTCAAAAATAGTTGTATTTATTTAACCCAAACAAAACATGGGATAAATATGAAAAAATGACTAAATTGGGCCCATAAAAGAGGTCAACGTAACAGATTTCAACTCAGACTAACTCAAACAAACAGACCTCCTGTCCATGCCCTGTTGCCCATGTCCAACAATCATTGTGCGAGGGGCGGGGGACACCCTGGATGGGTCGCAAGTCCATCACAGGGACACATAGAGACAAACAACCATTCATGCTCTCACTCACACCTAGAGACAATTTAGAGTTACCAATCAGCCTAACATACATGTTTTTGGTCTGTGGGAGGAAACTGGAGTACCTGGAGAAAACCCATGCATGCACGGAGAGAACATGCAAACTCCACAGAGAAAAGCCCCTGGCAAAGATTTGATCAAGCGTCCTTCTCGCTGAGAGGAGCCAGTTCTACCAGCTGGAGCCACCGTGTCGCCACAAACAAATAAAAAAACTCTAAAGACCCACACAAGGGTATTTAGTAGGGGTGTAACGATACACAAAACTCACGAGACGAGACGAGACGAGAAAATCACAGATCTCGCGAGAACGAGACGAGATTTTAACATTAGTTCAAGAAAACTTCAAAGATCGGTTTTATGCCGCAAAAAGGCTTTTATTCTGT
>JBBPBX010001710.1:30809-85750 GCA_038048925.1 Garcialebias charrua | reverse complement strand
AGCATTCTCTGACTAGCCTTATCTAAGGATGCCAAATGTGCCTTATGTGCCTCACTGCATATGCCACTTTGCCTCTATACCAACATCAACTACCTCATACATATACTGTGTACATTAACTTATATGCTGCTGTGCCACTCTTTGCAAATGTCAATGCTAGAACCTTCAGTTTATTTTATAGATATACTTTTTATACTACTATGCAAAAACTCAGGACAGTATTACACTTTTATTATTTCATTTTATGCTTATGTTCATTGGGTGTTTGGTGTTTTAGGGGTGTTTGGTGTTTCAGTGTTGGTGTAAATTTTCATACTTTTATACTATTATGAAAAAACTCAGGACAGTGTTACACTTTTACTATTTTATGCTTATGTTTATTAAATGTTTTAGTGTTTAGTGTTTAGATGGTTACTGTTGCACCGAGGGACTGAGAGAAACGCAATTTCGGTCCTGTGTATGTCCTGTACATATTGCAGTTCTGACAATAAAGTTGACTTTGACTTTTGATCAACTAATAAAATGGAAAACTGGAGGGGTCGGAGCCACTTCTGCCGTTTTGGATCTTAGCCTTGTAGTACTTAGCTTTCAGGCTCTTCCACCGATTTTTTATTTGCTCGATGGTTCTGTGGATTCCGGCTTCTTCCAGTTTGTCGTGTACTAGCTTAAATAGCTCCGTATTCCTACACTTTCGACTGTCAAGGCATTCAATAATTTTGAGCTCGTTTAACGTTTCTATTAGAAACGTTGTATCGCTCATCGACCAGTTCTGCTTCGCCGCCATGTTAGCATCTACACACTAGCCAGGTGGAAAAGGAATTACGTAGGGGAGGGGTGCGCAGCTGCGCACATGCGCAGTCAGGACATTTTTCCACAGTCCGATAAAAGGAACAGAACATGTGTTTACATGCGCACCGATCGGGCTACGGATCGGCGTAAACCACCCGTTTCGAACGGATCGCAAATTAGGTCGGATCACGCCGAATACACAAAAAATAACCCGACCGGGGTGTTTACGTGACGCACTTTTGATCCGATCAGCCGTTTGATCCGATTACTTATGTCCATGTAAACATAGCTAAGGAGGACCATCAGCCCAATGATGGATCGTTAGCACACTGATGGTTGTTTGCTATTCACAGAGGGCTGAGTGATACTATCAATAACAGCATTGTAAGAGGGGGACAGTTGAACACGGAGGCCTCCACCCCTGTTTAATGATGGACCGTTTCTTTTCACAAAGATGGCCTCCTTTACTCCTCTCTCAAACCATCGTTCCTCTCTATCAAGGATGTGAACATCTTCATCCCTGAAAGAGTGACCGCTGGCCTGGAGATGAGTGTAGACCGCAGAGTCCTGACCTGATGATGTTGATCTTCTGTGCTGGGCCATCCTTTTGGCCAGTGGCTGTTTAGTTTCCCCGATATAAGACTGATCACAGCCCTCCTGACACTGAACAGCATACACAATATTACTCTGTTTGTGCCGGGGGACTGGATCTTTGGGATGAACCAGTCTTTGCCGTAATGTATTTTGGGGTTTAAAAGCCACTGGGACGTTGTGTTTAGAAAATAAACGTCTCAATGTCTCTGAAACTCCCGCAACATACGGAATGACCACTGGTCTGGGTTCCTTCTTTTCACCTGATGGCTGGCTGGAGTCCTGTTTGGGTTTCTTCTCTGCTTTCAGGAAGGCCCAGTTAGGATATCCACATTTCTCTAGAGCCTGTTTTGTGTGTGATTTCTCCTTCTGTCTGGCTCCTGAGTTAGTGGGGACGCTGTCTGCTCTGTGATACAGAGTCCTGATGACTCCTAACTTGTGCTCCAGAGGGTGATGGGAGTCAAACTGTAAATACTGGTCTGTGTGGGTGGGTTTGCGGTACACCTCAGTTTGCAAATCAGAAACTGAGACCTCACAGTCCAAGAAAGCCAACCTGCCATTTTTTACATCTTCTCGTGTGAACTTGATATATTTATCCACAGAGTTGATGTGATCAGTGAAATGTTGGACTTCCTGAGATTTAATTTTAACCCAGGTGTCGTCAACATACCTGAACCAATGACTTGGTGGTCTCCCTGAAAAGGACGTCAAGGCTCTCTTTTCTACCTCCTCCATGTACAGGTTGGCAACAATAGGAGAAACTGGAGACCCCATAGCACACCCATGTTTCTGCCTATAATATTGCTCCCCATATGTGAAGTAGGTTGACTGCAGGCACAGTTTCAAGAGTTGACACAGTTGTTCTGTGGAAAGCGTGGTCCTGCTGTTCAGAGTGGTGTCTGATTTTAACCTTAAACAGACCACCTCTACTGCCTCATCAACAGGAATGCACGTAAAGAGTGATGTGACATCAAAAGAGACCATTGTTTCATCAGTCTCCATGATGACATCCCTCACCTTATCCACAAAGTCCATGGTGTTCTGTATGTGGTGTTCTGAGCTGCCAACTAAAGGGATGAGTACAGATGCCAGATATTTGGAAACATTGTAAGTGACCGAGTTAATCATGCTAACAATTGGTCTTAAAGGTACACCTTGTTTGTGGATTTTGGGTAAACCATACAGACTTGGCGTGGCCTCCCCTGGGTACAGTCTGTGGTACAGAATATTGTCAATAGCCTTGTCCTGCTTCAAAATTTTCAGGCAATCTATCAACTTCTTCTTGTAACCACTTCCTGGATCTCTTTTCAGCGGTTCATAAGTGGTTAAGTCACTAAGGAGTGACATAACTTTCTCATGATAGTCTTTCTGGTTCAAAATCACTGTGCACCTTCCTTTGTCTGCTGGGAGAATTATGATGTTTTTGTCCTTGCTAAGAGTGGTGAGTGCATCCCTCTCTTCTCTACTGATGTTGGAAGGTGGTGGTTTGGCATTACTGAGACAGGCTGAAACTTTGACTCTGAGTTGTTCTGCTTCAAATTCTTTAATTTTGTTGCTACGGATGGCTGACTCAGTGGCTGTGATCATCTCCACCAGCGGGACTCTACTTGGTGTCACTGCAAAGTTTAGTCCCCTGGCAAGAATCTCTGTCTCCGGCTGGGTGAGCAGTCTGTCAGATAAATTCTTCACCCACTTTTCTGTCTCCCTGGCATGTAACTGTGTAGCGGAGTGTTGTCTTACACTGAATGTGTTGTTATTGGAATTGTGATGGTGTTGACGAGTTATCAGTAAGTTAAATTTGTTTTGTTGTCGAGTCTTGGGTGCTAAGCGTGCCTGATCTGCACAGTCCATCACTTGCTGAAGTGTGTCTGATCTAGGCACGTTGTTAGCTTTTGTTTAATGTGCTCTTCTTTGGCCTTCAAGGCCTCAATAGTAAAATTGGTCTGTCTCACCCGTTCATTCAGCAGCTGTGTCTGTGCCTTATGAAGGATCCTGCTTGCCCGGTGCCTGCTGACCGACGATTTCAGTTCCAGGCTCTTGGGAATTATGCCACTTTGTCTGCATCTAAGGTTGAATCACAAGTGGTTCCTGTAGTCTGCCCTCTTCCTAGCTGTTTTCTCAAAGTCTCTAATAAGTTTGAGGCAATCCTGGCCAAAGTGGTTCAAAATACCCTGATGCATGCTAAATAACCCAGGTAGAAAAATAAAAAAAAGCCAAGTCTGGTCCTCTGGACATCCCAAAAACAAAACAAAGCAAAAAAAACCTGTAGAAACGTTTCGTCTTTCGTCCGAAAGACTTCCTCAGTCTGAGAAGCTGTATTCAGCTCAGTCTTATGAATAGCACCCTCTCACAGTGGATCAACCAGTTGGCTGATGACAGCCTGAAACCAGCTGCTCACATGATCAAGGAGGACCATCAGCCCAACGATGGATCGTTAGCACCCTGATGGTTGTTTGCTATTCACAGAGGGCTGAGTGATACTAGCAATAACAGCATTGTAAGAGGGGACCAGACTTAGCTTTTTTAGATTTTTCTACCTGGATTATTGAGCATGCATCAGGGTATTATACTTGGTCATTTATCGAGGAAAATGATCCATTATTACATTATTTTTCCTGAGATTTGTCAAGCTGTTTTATCAGTAATGCACAAAAATTAATTAAATATTTACGAGAGCATGTAGTGTTCACATGAACTAAGTTTGAATTTATATCCATCCATAGCCATTGTGAGACAAACTGCCTCAATTGTACTCGTCAATGTCTGAAAGTTAACTAACAATTTGTAATTGTTACCAATAAAAACAACTGATTTTGCTGATTTATAACAAATTATAGTGTAAACTTTTGGTGGTGAATGCTGCATATTTAGAGGTTTGTTACATTTACTTGTTTTAGTTTAAAACTCTGCATAAGTGGTGTTAAAGTGTACAATCAGAGTTGTCAAAGTTAATCAATACTTTTTTTGTGTTGAAAACTGTGCGTAAGTGGTGTTAGTCTTTTCTTCTTCGAGTGCTAAGTAGCGAAGCTATAAGCCAACTACGTCGGGCTTGCCGCAGTGTTGCCATATTCGGACGCATGCACAAAACGCTGTGTTCCGTCAAAGTTTTTTTTTTGGGCGAAAGTTAAAGTAAACGTTGGTCAGCTTTAGACAAACCTGCTCTCTGATCTGTGAACAGAACGCTGTTGTGTGATTTTACTGCGAGACCCTCTGGTCAAAGCAACAGAGGAAACTGGTTGCCTTGTCAGCTCTCCTTAAAGCTGAAGGAGACGCCCACTAGAGGGTTGGAGGGTGAAGTGTTTTCAGTGTAAAATGCTGCTCTGTTACTGTTAATTTCTTAAGTGACAATATTGGAAACAAGAGTTAACAACATATTCTTTAGTTTAAAACTTATGGCTAAAACTACACAAGATATATTTTGCAATGTTTTGCACTACAAGAAAGAAGCCTAATGCTTGAGTTAATTATTTAAAAACTCTCTGGACCTAGTAGTGAAATTTTCTTAATAGAGATTATTTTGTGGTAGAGCAGTTTTCAAAATAAATTATGGCAAAAGGACACCCTATGCTTTTTTTTCATTCCTATTGCAAGTTTTATACCAAAAACATATTGTATTGCAAATGTCAATGCTAGAAACCTTTAGTTTATTTTAGTTATACTTTTTATACTCTTTTTTTTATACTAGTATGCAAAAACTCAGGACAGTATTATGTTCATTAAATGTTTAATGTTTTAGTTTTAGAGTTGGTGTAAATTTTCATACTCTTATACCACTATGCAAAAAACTCAGGACAGTGTTAGTTTTACTATTTTATGCTTATGTCTATTATTATATGTTTCAGTGTTTCAATGTTTAGATGTTTACTGTTGCACCGAGGGACTGAGAGAAACGCAATTTCGGTCCTGTGTATGTCCTGTACTGTACATATTGCAGATCTGACAATAAAGCTGACTTTGACTTTGATATTGCGATATATATCGTTATCGCCACCCTTCACAATACATATCGTGATATGAATTTTAGGCCATATCGCACATTCCTAGTTTCAAGGAGGGCATGGTTCTGTAAAATGTCGGTCCAAAAAAAAAAGACAAAATAAAGACTTACAAAATGTTTATAATGAAAAAATGCCAAGTAAACAATATGTTTGTATAAAAATAAATAAAAGCAACCCATTTGGATGACATCTTAAATAAACTATACTAACAATAATAAAAATCTTAATAAATACATCAACAGTCAGAACCAGAACAATAAGCAGCAACTGACTGTTTACAATCTAACTACCGTATTTTTCGGACTATAGGTCGCAGATTTTTGCCTAATTTGCATGCCCTGCGACCTATAGAGAGGTGAGACCTGTTTATGGATTTTTCCCCATATTTTTAGACCAATTTTTGGCTCAGATATGACCGTTTTTCATTTTGGCAAAAAATGGTGCAGTACCACTTTTGTCCGCTAGGGGACACTTCCAGAGAGTCCACCGACCGTTTCCAGCTCATGTGTCCGAAAAAAGCCTCCTCCGCTTGGACTGACTCTGTCGCTGCCCGGCCTCCTGCTCTGGAGGTAACCACTGTTAGCTCTGTGTTTGTTTGCAAGATAAGTCAAGAACCACAGGACAGATTTTTATCAAACTTACAGAATGTAATCACTGTATGGACATTTACAACTGACTAGCTTTATGAGATGTTTGAGATGTAAAAAAATTAGTTCTTTTAGCATTGTTGTTAGCGGTTAGCTACCGTAAACGGATAGTATTTAGATCAATAGCTCATAAACCACTCGGTGGATTTTCTTTCAGCTTACAAAGTGTAATTATATGGGTTTCATTTACAAACTGTTGACCTGTATGAGACATTTGAGATAACATTCGTTTTTTTATTCGTTGTTTTAGAGACGGACTCGTCGCGTGTTAGCTTCCGTTTTATTTCCGTGTATATTTCAGCAAATAGCTAATAAACCACTCGTCAGATATTTTTTCAGCTTACAGAGTGTAATTATATGGGTTTCATTTACAAACTGTTGACCTGTATGAGACATTTGAGATAAAATTCGATTTATTTATAATTTATTATATATTTTCGCAGTGCACGTGACTGTTTGGAAGACGTCAAACCGAAACAATTGAAATCCAGCAGATTTGACCATTTCGTGAATTTATTAAGGAACGGTTAAGCTCAGGAACCCTTGTGTTATAATGTCAGCTATAATTTTTAGCAAACAAATAATTGTTTTTACCGTGTTAATCTTCTTAAAAGCCTTGCTGTGCGCTCCTGTGGCAGACATTTGCAACAGAGCTAAACACTCATTCACATTTCCGGGTTGTCTCAGCGGTGACGCGTCACGTCAGCGGTGGATGACGCGTTACGTCGGCGGTGACGTAGGTGCGATCTATATTAAGGTGCAACCTGTTTATGGATTTTTCCAATTTTGGGGCAATAATTGGACAAAATGACCTATATTCCGGTGCGATCTATAGTCCGGAAAATACGGTAATCAAGTTTTAAGTTTTTGGTCAAAAAGACCAACTTGTCCACATTTTCTAAAGCACAGATCTAGTTGCAGTGAATATCTCCAGCGGTGGAAAAAACCGCTCACTAACAACAGTACTGTATTTTCCGCCGTACATGTCACATCACCCTATAAGATGCATCAGTCCAATTATTTCCAATAAAGTAGAAAAATCCATAAACATGTTGCACTGCCGTATAAGTCGCATCTATTATCCGTCACCGCTGACAAGACGGAAATCTTGGCCGGTGTTTTGCCAAAAATGGATTGTCTGCCAAATGGCCACAGGCGTGTGCACGGAAGGACTTCAACAAGATTAACACTTAAAAACAATTATTTGTTTGCTGAAAATTATAGCACAGGTGTGTCTGAGTTGAACTTTTCCTTAATAAATGCACATAATGGTCAAATCAGCTGAATTTTTAAAAAAGAAATACGGTAGTATCGCTGCCTTGGTTCTATGAAGCGTGGACGCGCAACCAGCGGAAACGCTGCATTTCTTTAAAATTTAACAAGATAAAAACCTAAAAAAATATTTGTTTGCTGACATTACAGTAAAGGTGTGTCTGAGCTGAACTTTTCCTTAATAAATGCACGTAATGGTCAAATCAGCTGAATTTAAAAAATTGTTTCGCTGCCTTGCTGCTGCAAAGAATGCACGCGCGAGAAGTCAGTGCATTTCTTAGAACTTTAACAAAAACATTTATTTGTTTGCTGACATTATAGTAAAGGTGTGTCTCAGTTGAACTTTTCTTAATAAATGTTCATTCATTCATTCAAGTTTATTTGATCAAGGACAGCACAATAAACAATGTTACATGTTTAAAACGAAGCAACCGTTGTTTTGTACACAGGTTTTCTAGCCACAGGCTAATTTGCAAACCCAGTCCTTGGTTGGACTTTTCTATAAAAACAGCTAAAATAAAATTAAAATTTAATTAAGATTAAACAGTTCCCTATATAAAAACATCTAAAATAAAATTAAAATTTAATCAAGTTTAAATGGATTAAACAGTTCCCTCACACACACAGCTGCTCCTCTGTCCCCATGGGGTTCAGTGTTTACAGATTTGGTTTTGTTTCAACCATTTTTTCACCTGTGAATTAAAAACTCTAAGATCAGTCAATGTTTTTATTGCTGATGGTAAACTGTTCCAGATATGAGGACCTTTAAATGAGAAGGAGCATTGACCAAATGATGTTTTGTATTTTGCAGGTTTACAGTCTCCATCAACTGCACCTCTTGTTGCAACTCCTGAGCTGCTGACTTTTAAAATAATTCTGCTCACCAGCTCAGGGACAAGACCATTAATACATTTAAAAGTTAATTTTAGACAAGAAATTTTTAAAAAAATGTCAAAACTTAATAAGTTATATTTATCAAGTATTTTACAGTGGTGCCACTTCAATGGTTTTTGGTCTAGAACTTTCAGTGCTAGGGATGCACCGATAAATCGGCCGGCCGATAAATCGGCCCCGATTTCCTTATTTTGAGGAAATCGGAAATCGGCCGATCGTTAAATGAGAAGCCGATTTTATCCACCGATCGCACATGCCTCGGCAAAGGTCTCAAAATGAGCTGCGGTCTTTTTTCTCTGCTGTGAGAGGGGGCGGAGAGGGGTTGAGGGGGCTGAGCGGGGGGTGAGGGGACTGAGCTGCGGTCTTTTATCTCTGCTGTGAGAGGGGGCCGAGCGGGGTTGAGGGAGCTGAGCGGGGTTGAGGGGGCTGACAGACCCGCTCCCGTCTGCACATGCGCATTAAACAGTCAACACAACTAAAGCCACTCGGAGCAGACATGTCTTCGGTTTGGAAGTTCTACAGAGTTAAAGAAAATGAGCCAAAGATCGCCATTTGCAGTGTGTGTACAGCCGAAGTAAGTCGTGGTGGAGCCACAACAAAAACTTTTAATACAACAAACCTTGTTCGCCATTTAAGAAATCACCACGCAGCTAAATACGCAACGTTCGAAGCGAGCAGCAAAGCTAAAGCTAATGCTAAAGCTAGCGCTAACAAAGAGCCAGTCGGTGGGCCGCTGTTAGCTTTTATGAGCATTGAAAAGAGCAAAGCTACCACGAGGAAAGTGATGGAGTTCATGGCATTAGATGATCAGCCCTTTTCAGTCGTTGAGGACAAAGGTTTTAGAAGCTTAATGCAGCACGTGAGCCCACGATATAACATGCCGAGTCGGAAATATTTTTCTGATGTTGCATTACCGGAGATGTTCGGCCACGTTGTAAGAGACACCCGCAGCCTGCTAAAAGCTAATAAAAATGCACTCAGCTTTACAACAGACATCTGGACTTCTGATGTAAGTTTAATGTCCATGTTAAGCTTAACTGCACAGTGGATTGACGAAAAGTTTGAACGTCAACAAATACTCTTAAACTGTAAAGAAATGCCGGGGTCTCACACTGCAGCCAATTTATCAGCAGAGTTTAAGGAGATGCTGAATCACTGGGAAATCGATCATGGAAGAGTTCACGTTGTTTTACGTGATAATGCTCGTAATATGGCCAAAGCGCTGAGTGACATCAACTTGAAAAGTTTACCCTGCCTGGCACACACACTGCATCTGGTTGTAAATGAGGGACAGCTGGCACAGCGCAGCATCACAGACATGGTGGCAACAGGAAGGAGAATTGTTGGACATTTTAAGCATTCACCACTTGCCTATTCCCGACTCTATGATATACAGACACAGGCAGGTCAACCCACAGATAATATATACACTAGATAAGACATCCCCGCTGTTGGCCAATGGAGACCGACATCGTCAGACGGCGGCCATCTTGGCACAGACAGAACGCCCACTCTTAACATGAATGTGAATGGTGCATTTACTATTAAAATAACCATAACTTGCTTAATTTTCAACCGATTTTAAAACGGTTTGGTTTGTTATAAATGTGAGAGATGTTGTTATAATATGGTATACTTAAGATGGACGTTCACATGAAAATAACGTTATGTAGACACTGTATTGCACTAGCAATATACACAATAAGATTATATTTACATCTATTTATAAATACATGTTTATTTCCAGTGAAATTAACTGACATATGTTACAATGCTAATAAATATTTAATACTATTTCATCATAAATAGTATTATTATTAGTGGTATGAAAATAATTCATGCCAATTTTTTCCCTACACATGCAAATATTATGTAATATTAAATACATTATTACACAAACCTTGGTCAATATGTCTAGTTTATTTTATTTAGATACATGAAAGATTTAATAATAGGGAAATATAAATAAACAAACAAATAAACATCGAAGCGGCTGGGAAGGTAGCTGTGGTCATGTATAAGAGCAGGAATGTCAGCAAACGGTGATGGAAGATCTTCTTCTTCTACAGAGGACATATCTACAGCTGACAGGTTTGTTGATGTGTCAATGTGGTAGAACTGGTCAGCAGAGGACATTGGTTCAACTGGTAGGGACTCTGTCTCATCCTGTGCGGTCACATTGCCTTTTATGCTTGGTTTAACACCACACCGGGCCATCAGCTTTCTGAAAATGTTCTTGAACTGGCTGGCACTAGGGTTGTTATTCCATCCACCTTAAAATAGACACAAGATATATAACAGTATATTACATATTCACCGATTTTTCAAACAAATAAACAAACCGAATGTATTTTCCTAAAAAAAAAAGAAAACATGGATCAACAAATTGAAAACAATACAGTTGCTGACAGTTCCGGTCACTTAGTGTTGTGTTAAAAAATAATTATGAATTGTACCAGATGCTCTGATGGAGTTAAAGAGAAGCTCCAAGTGGTCCTGGCTGAACCAAATATAATCAAATAAAGCAAATATTGTATAATTACAAACAGGTCCCAAGAAAGAATGAGTTTAGGATCTTAACATTTACTTTTGGGGGTGGCGGTGACTAAACACAAGAGCAGGAACAGAGACATATTTTTGAATTCTTGTAGGTCAATGGTACATACCCTTTGAAGATGAGATGGAAAATTGAAAAGTGTTGGAACAACACCATCTTTTAATCTGACAGTCTGCCCTGTCCGATCAAAGTCCTCAGACCTGAAGTGATCACTGCAGAGCAGTGTCCTGTCCAGGGCAACAAAACCCTCTCTTCTCAGGGCAACTTCCCACTGCCGCCTCCTCTCTCTGGTTTTGGGAAACCTTAAAAACATGAAGAAGCTGGTCATTATTTTCCACACTTCCTTTCTTTACCTTTGAATTATAGTAATGACAAGTATACACATATATCATACTTTTGGTGTGCTTGCATTTACTTTTGGTACAATAAAACAGCTATTAAAAATGGTATCAAAAAGAAACACTGAATCATAATCATAATTTATATAAAGATACTTTTACAAGCCTTATACCATACCATACCATTTTATTTATAGAGCACTTAAAACAACAACAAGGTCAACCAAAGTGCTGTAAATATATGTCATTATTATGTAAATATATATTATGTATAATATTATGTCAATAATATTATCTCACATAGTCCCACTTTTCATGTGTAGCATGACCTGTAATGTGCACTGATCCAAAATATAACTATGATTATTCTAATTAAAGTAATAATACTGTCACAGAGTCTTACTGGTGAAATGTGATCCCACGGTTTCTTGTTTTGATGTTACGTCTATTGGAGCATCCATAGGCTGCACAAAAGTCAGGCATCTTGTCAAAGAGTATTTCTGTAAAACACAAAGCAGTAATTAGTGTTGAACATACCAAACCGCTTGGAAATCATGTGCAGCTTTAGTTCAGTTAAAAACAAAGAGCTCCTAGTGATCTAAGAATGCTGGGGAAATGTTTGGAATACTAGCTAGCCCTTAATCAAAGGCTCTGGTTAATAGTCTGCTAATAAATACAGTCATGATCAAGACAGTCATTTAGACAAAAGATTATTTTGTTATAAAATAGTTATTGGTGTAATAAAAACAGAATTTAAATTCTAGATTCTCGATGAGTGTGACACCCAAAACACGAATAAAACCTTTTAAAAAAGACGAAACTGCTGTCTGATTACCAAAGAAATCATAGCCACGTTAATAACGTTTTTAAAAACATAAACCGTTTGTAAATCCGTCAAGATTACAGCGAGTTAAGCGTATTTTTGTTTGTATAAATCCCTCACCTCCATACGGTTTCCACAGCTGCAGCTAATGTTGCTGTCTGTGGCAAGATGGCTGCCGCTTGACGACGCCGCTGACTCCTCCTCAGCTTATCTAGTGTATATATCTATGGGTCAACCCAGGAAACGATTACAACAAGATGTTTCAACAAGATGGAACAGCACAGTCTACATGCTGCAGTCGCTGTTGGAGCAGAGACGTGCTATTGGCACGTATACTGCTTTGCACGAGTTACCAGCCACACTCACTCCATACCAGTGGGAGTTAATGGACAATGTGCTCACTGTTCTTGCACCTTTTGAGCGAACCACAAAGGAGATTAGCTCATCAACAGCTACAGCAGCAGATGTCATCCCAGCCATCACTGCACTCAAGCGGATTTTGGGGAGGCAAACAACCAGCACAGACCGTGGTGTGGGTACAGCCAAAGCTACACTGCTGGAGGCAGTTTTAAGAAGATTCAACAACATTGAGCTGGAGCCCCTGTACACCTTGGCCACTATTCTGGATCCAAGGCAAGTAACTGAATATTCTATTTTAGTAACAATTAATTTTAGCCTACTTCTATATTTCAAGAAACATTTAAATTAAATTTAAAAAATAAACATTTCTTGATTGAAATGCATTTCTTTATTTACATGCAATTAAAAAAACTGTTAATGTATCCAAAACACAATGATTGACCCATCTTTCTTTGTTTATGTAAAACAAGGTACAAGAATCGCTACTTCTCAGCCGAGGTGAAAGAAGACGTAAAACTGCTCCTTATGGCCAAACTTGCAGAGGGGGAGACCAGATGCACACCTGCTGCAGGAACATCCTCTGAAGTGGGACCTCCTCCTGACATCGATGAACCTGCAGCCAAAAGTTGTGATGATCTAATGTTTGAAGTTCACGACGAAATCTTAAATGAGAACATTGAAATGGAGCAACAGCTAGCCAGCCCTTCAGCTATGCAGGTACAGAACTACCTATCAGAGGTTCCTATCAAAAGGGACCAGGACCCACTGGACTACTGGAGGCTCAATGAAAATCGTTTCCCTCACCTTGCTCTACTTGCCCGGACCTACCTCTCTGCCCCATGCACAAGCATTGAAAGCGAGCGCCTGTTCAGCTTGGCTGGACATGTAGTAGATGAGAAAAGAAATCGCCTGTCTGGTGAAAAAGCAGAAATGCTTTTGTTCATCAAGAAAAACCTGCCACTAATGAAAAAGTGACTGGAATAAGTCTGTGAGGACAAACTTACCTGTGCCAGTGTTATTTCTTATTACCCACTGACTTGAGAATGTTACACATGCTGCTTTATGTTTTTTTTTGTTTTGTTTTTTAAAATGTAGCAACTAGCAGCAAGTGAGAGTAGGAAAAAATGTTGTTGTTTTTTTTTACCACTAATGCAAAAGTGACTGGAATAAGTCTGCGAATGTTATTTCTTATTACCTACTGACTTGAGAATGTTACACATGATGCTTTATCTTTTTTTGTTTTTTAAAATGTAGCAAGTGAGAGTAAAAGGAAAAAAAATTTTCACCACTAATGAAAACTTGAAAAGGTGACTTGAATAAGTTTGTGAGGACAATCTTAACTGAACAAGTGTTATTTCTTATTACCTGCTGACTTGAGAATGTTACACATGCTGCTTTATCTTTTTTTGTTTTTTAAAATGTAGCACGTGAGAGTAAAAGGAACTGATTTATTTTTTTTGGTGGGGGGTTAAACTTGTTTTACAATAAAGTAAGATTGGAAAATTGAATATGCATTGTGATCTTGTAACACCTGATCGTGTCGTTTATGGTATACCCCCCAAAAAAAATTGGTATCGGAAAATCGGAATCGGCAGGTCAGACTTTCTAAAAATCGGTGATCGGCCAGAAAATTGAAATCGGTGCACCCCTATTCAGTGCTTGTGAGTACAACATCCTCGTAGGTTTTAAAGCCGATTGAGTTGCGTGGCTCCAGACAGTGACACAGTATGAGAAATGAGACATAATCATGGCATGTAGGTACAACTGAGCAGATTTTCCACAAAAACATGATCTTATAAGACGAAAACAATTTATATTTGTCTTAATGGTTTTAAACATTTTCCTAATGTGAGCCTCAAAGTTAAGGTGGGAATCTAAAATGACACCCAGATATTTAAACTCTTCCACTTTTTGGATTTCTTTTTGATCAATCACAATTGAAAAGTTACAGACTTTACGCCGGATAGTGAAACACATTGAGACTGTTTTGTTGCAGTTCAGAGTCAAACAGTGATTCTTAAACCACTGAGACACTCCCTCCATCTCCCTGTTCAGTAACTCTGCTGCCTGTTGTGGAGTCTTTGCAGATACATATATGATGGCATCATCTGCATACATCTGGCATTTGGCGTATTTGCAACTGTCCGGTAAGTCGTTGATGTATAAACAGAAAAGCAATGGACCTAAAATGGAACCCTGTGGAACTCCCATGGTACATGTTTGGGGGCTGGATTTCATCCCATTAACTTTGACGCACTGTTCTCTATTTTTTAGATATGATCTAAACCAGCTGATTGCTAACTTGGAGAAGTTATATTTACTGAGTTTATGTAAGAGCATGTCATGATTCACTGTATCAAAGGCTTTTCTCAAGTCCAGGAACACTGCTCCAACTACCTTACCATCATCTAAAGATCTTTTAAAGACCGTGTAAAGTGAATTTCAACATTTTCTTCAATAAACATTATAAATGTCAATTGACCTTTCGCAAAACCCCGCCCCCAACCGGCCATTGTCCAATCACACGTCACTAGCATCTCCGGCTATGTAAGCTAGGTCCGACATTCTACAAGATGGTGAAGCGATGCGCCTATGGATTGTGTAAATCAGACAGCAGGTATCCCAAGAGTTTGTCTGGTGGAGTCTTGTTTTTTCCCTTCCCAAAGCCGAAAACACAACTGGAACGGTGTCAACAATGGATAAAACAGTGTGGAAGGCCTCACTCCCAGCTTAATGTCTCGAAGATAAACAAGCATTCGTATGTATGCTCAAAGGTAAGACAAACATTCATTGTGACTGTCCTGCTCTAGAAGTAATAATTATAATTTCAAGAAAGGTTATTATTAATATTCATTGTTGTGTATTATTTTGGATATAATTTTTAGAAGATTACCCTCTTACGTTTAGTAAGCTCATTAGCATTGGGTGGCCCTTCCTCGGACGCACGAGCGGTGAAAGCTCATCCTGGAGGTGGCAGAGCTCCAGAGGTGAGGAGGCCGGGGTGGCGTGGAGCGTGTCCGAGGAGGGTGGCCCTTCCTCGGACGCACGAGCGGTGGAAGTGGGGGCTCATCCTGGAGGTGGCAGAGCTCCAGAGATGAGGAGGCCGGGTTGGCGCGACGCGTGTCCGAGGAGGGTGGCCCTTCCTCGGACGCACGAGCGGTGAAAGCTCATCCTGGAGGTGGCAGAGCTCCAGAGATGAGGAGGCCGGGTTGGCGCGACGCGTGTCCGAGGAGGGTGGCCCTTCCGTCGGACGCACGAGCGGTGAAAGCTCATCCTGGAGGTGGCAGAGCTCCAGAGATGAGGAGGCCGGGGTGGCGCGGAGCGTGTCCGAGGAGGGTGGCCCTTCCTCGGACGCACGAGCGGTGAAAGCTCATCCTGGAGGTGGCAGAGCTCCAGAGATGAGGAGGCCGGGTTGGCGCGACGCGTGTCCGAGCAGGAGAGCCTCTGTCGGACGCACGAGCTGTGAACTGTGGGCGTTCATCCTGGAGGTGGCAGAGCTCCAGAGATGAGGAGGCCGGGTTGGCGCGGAGCGTGTCCGAGCAGGAGAGCCTCTGTCGGACGCACGAGCTGTGAACTGTGGGCGTTCATCCTGGAGGTGGCAGAGCTCCAGAGATGAGGAGGCCGGGTTGGCGCGGAGCGTGTCCGAGCAGGAGAGCCTCCGTCGGACGCACGAGCTGTGAACTGTGGGCGTTCATCCTGGAGGTGGCAGAGCTCCAGAGATGAGGAGGCCGGGTTGGCGCGGAGCGTGTCCGGGCAGGAGAGCCTCCGTCGGACGCACGAGCGGTGAAAGCTCATCCTGGAGGTGGCAGAGCTCTAGAGATGAGGAGGCCGGGGTGGCGCGGAGCGTGTCCGAGGAGGGTGGCCCTTCTTCGGACGCACGAGCGGTGGAAGTGGGGGCTCATCCTGGAGGTGGCAGAGCTCCAGAGATGAGGAGGCCGGGTTGGCGCGACGCGTGTCCGGGCAGGAGAGCCTCCGTCGGACGCACGAGCTGTGAACGTTGGGCGTTCATCCTGGAGGTGGCAGAGCTCCAGAGATGAGGAGGCCGGGTTGGCGCGACGTGTGTCCGGGCAGGAGAGCCTCCGTCGGACGCACGAGCTGTGAACGTTGGGCGTTCATCCTGGAGGTGGCAGAGCTCCAGAGATGAGGAGGCCGGGTTGGCGCGGAGCGTGTCCGGGCAGGAGAGCCTCCGTCGGATGCACGAGCTGTGAACGTTGGGCGTTCACATAACACTCACCGGCTACAGAAAGCTTGACGGGCGTAGCAACAGTAACTAAGGGGGCGGGGCTTCTGCGAAAGGTCAATTGTAATCTTGTAAATGAGTAAAAAGTCTCAAAATTGTAGCTCAATTAATTTTGGAGTTATAGAGCAAACTGTGTATAAACATATTTCTATTTCAGGATTTTTTAGGCGTGTTTTAAACGGGACCGCGTTTCGTCACGCGGTCCTCATTAGTATAGCCCCACCCCCTGCAGCTCCAGCCGTATAAATTCGCCTCGGTGGAGCCGTTCACTCGCGAATCGCAGATAGCATCAGATAGCAATAGCATAGATATTTTGTTCATTGTTAGCTAGCTAATCAATTATGCCTCGTTCGTGCATCTTCCCTGGATGTCGTAATGGTCAGGGCACCCGTACAAATCATAACATGTTTTTATACTGCGTCGTTTTATGCTGAGTATCTGTAATGCCTGGTTAGGACAATGGTTAGAGCGCTTGCCTTCCGTCCCAAAGCCCACGGGTTCAAATCCCGCATGGTGCAACTCTTTTTTTTTTTTTTTTTTTTTATTCATTCCAGATTAAAAACACACAAGAAAACTATTTACAAAAACAGCGTAACTCTTGGAAAAAGTAGCTGCTGTTACAGACAGAACTCGGATAAAAACAGAGCAGGTTTACTGGCTCTGCTGTCTGCCTCTCCACTGTGGGACACGAGCAGGACGAGCGCAGCTGCCTGAAACCACGCCCACGCACTGACACGCCCCTAGCGTTCCAGACCAAGGCAAAATCATGTTTTTTCATGATTTTTGAGACTTAATTTTATAAGGTAAACAATGTTTTTAATCAGTCAGATTTAAATGGGTGATTAATAACACATATTTATGCCATGTGACAAACTAAAAACACACATTTAATTTCACTTTACACGGTCTTTAATATTGTCTGTAAGGTAGGAGGTAGCCAGTTCTGTTGAGTAACCAGAACGAAACCCAAAATGGACTGGACAAAAAAGCTGTTTTTTTTCTAAATAACTACTGTAATAAGCTGCTCTGTTACCGCTTTTTCCATCACTTTGGATATTGCTGGTAAAATACTTATTGGTCTGTAGTTGCTAACTTGCTCGGAGTCACCAGATTTCAAAATTGGAGTTATTAGTCCTGTTTTGAAGGTATCAGGAAATAGCCGTTTTGTAAAAGATAAGTTTATTAAGTGAGTTATAGGGTTTGATAAAACTGTATGTTTCTTTATAAACTCTGTATCTATTCCAAAGACATCTTTAGCTTTAGATGTTTTTAATTGAGTAATTATATGCTGAGTTTTACAAATATTGATCTTGTTGAGAGTAAAAGGAAAAGTTGTGTCAATAACTGAATTCTCTGTTGGATCTATGGAATTAAAATGTATTGCCAATTCTTCTACTGAGTTAATAAAATAATCATTAAAAGCGTTTGCCATTATTGTAGGGTCTGATATTGTAGGGTCTGATATCATGTGTCCCTTAATGTTCAGTTGAGTTAACCTTTTTTTCTGATTTATATCTTTTTTTGTAAGTTTGTTGATATGTGACCAAAGAGAGGAGCTCCGACCTCCTGAGTGGGAAATCAGTTCAGTAAAATATTCTGCTTTTGCTTTTCTTAAACAACTAACCACTTTATTTCTAAGGCCTTTAAACATGAGAATGTCTGTGTTCAGTTTAGTACGCAGAGATTTTTTTCAATGCCAAGTCCCTCTTTTTCATCAGCTGATGTAACTCATAATTGATCCATGGCAGTGAAGGCTTTTTCTGCTTACTTTTAATTGGCTTTGTAAATTTATGAATGATCTTTACAAGGGATTCTGTAAGAATGTTACAACAGGTATTGGGATCATGTGCTTGTAAAGTCAAATCCAAGTCCATATCCAGTGGTGGGCCTCCGACCGCTAGGTAGCGCTGTTGCGCTAATCCGCTTGTAGCGTAGCTAAATAATCTGTTAGCTTTACAGCGGATTGACTAAGTTTTATAATTCATAAGCAGATTTATGCTATTTTTATTTAAAATGCAGTACCGCTAATAACTAATTATCTATCAGTAAAAACGAAATAACGTATTTACGAGCAGCGCCGGATGTGGTCCGTCACAAAAAAGCGTCCCCCTCAGTCTCTTGGTGTGTGCTCTCTCTATAGCAGTTAGCAGCCAGTGTGTTACTCTGCAGCCTTATTGCTTGTTTTCGAAGAGTCAGACGAAGACTTTTTAACATGGAGGGTGAACTTATGGATGTTTCTCAGGGCCTACGCGACGCGTCTGGATTTAAAAATAGAATTTCGCCACATTAGCACTCTTCAAAATGGCGTCCGCGACAGCCAAAGAAGCCAGGATTTTACAACAAAACACGGTAAAACAATTATTTCTTTGCTGAGAAAAAATATATTTCATAGCTGACGTTATAGCACAAGTTTTTCTGAGCTTGAGAGTTTCACGAAATGGTCAAATCTGCTGGATTTAAAAAAGTAGTTCACCATTAGGACTCTTCAAAATGGCGTCCGCAAGGCAGCAAACTTACATACTCAGGGAATCACAAGGAACTCAGGAGACAGAGGCAACAGGAGACAATGCCAGGACAATGATAAACACAGAGATACAGACTTATTTTTGATTTGATGTTCATTCATTCATTTTAAAAGAACAATACAAAACAGTTTCATCAGATACAAGGATGAATAGACTTTTAGCTGAATGGATGGATGGATAGACAGTTAGCTGGATGGATGATCTTTAACAAGTTCTAAAATCATTAAAATTTAACCTCAGCTTGTGCCTCTGACCCAACAGAACCTCCTTCAGCAGCAGAATCCTCTGTGGTTCTCTGACTTCATCAGTCTGCAGGACTTCATCAGTCTCTCTCCTGGTTCTGGAGGAGTTCTGACCCACTCTTCTTTCCATTGTTGCTTCAGTTCTTTGAGGTTTCTGCTCAGCTCTCTGAAGGTTTCAGGTTCAGGTTCTGGACTCTGACTGGGCCGTTGATTTGATTTGATGTTTATTCATTCATTTTAAAAGAACAATACAAAACAGTTTCATCAGATAGAAGAATACAAGTAGGATAAAATGAAAGGAGCAGAAAGAAGATGGAATCTTATTATATCTGCCCCTTATTTATTTCACAGTTTGTTCAACCAATGATAACCTTCAAACTACATCACAAAATGAATAAATCTACTAATTTATCTAACTGTAATACTGTACACAAACACACTAAGCTACATCATATATACTAACGAGGCTAGCCTGTATAAATAAAGGTTGAATGAATGAATTGATTTTGCATTTTTAACATCACTCTCCAGAACATTCCACAATCCAACTCCCTGAATTGAGGTAGACCGTCCCTTTAAGCTGGTTCTGAATTGTGGTTTGATGAATATCTGTCCCTTTAAGATTGTAATAACTTTGTCTAAATTTCTTTGGATATTTAAAGGTAATGTGTTATTATGAGCCCTATACATAACTGATAAAATACTATATTCTACCAATTCCTGGAATTTCAATAAATTTAGCTGAAGAAACAAGGTGTTTGATGGGTGACTGAAATGTTTTCTGGTGATTACTCTTACAGCTCTCTTTTGTAAAATAAAAACAGGCTTTGTAATTGTTTTGCACGCTTTTCCCCAAACCTCAATACAATAGATTAAATGTGGAACAATGATTGTGTTATACAACATATACAGAGCTTTATCAATTAAAAAATCCCTGACTTTATATACAGGTACATGAACACACAGCATGACAATCACAAACACCTGGACAACAAAATGGAGGAGATAAGCAAGACAATTAACAGAGAGACCAGGGAGTGTAGGGATGGGGACCCATCACCTGAGAACTACATGCTTACAACTGTTATCTTGAAGTTCTAGGGTGTAGAGAGCCACAGAAACGGTTATGGTAGGCCGGATTTGGCCCACGGGCCTTGAGTTTGACACATGCGATCTAGTGGTACTAAAAGTAACAAAAGAAGAAAAAAAAAAAACAGCCAAATATGTCAGCAGTTTAGCTAACAGACTTTGGAATGGGTACATTTTGTCCTTGTGAAACCTGTTGAAGAGAACCAAACTAAATACTCTGAAACTCAAACAACTTACTGTATAACAGTTCATGCACCGCTAGTTGGCAGTGTACCGTAAAAACCGGTCTATAATACGCAGTATTTTTGCTCATTTGAATGTCCAGCGTATTAAACACCGAAGAGTATTATTTATGGATTTTTTCCCATATTTTTAGACTCATTTTTCGCTCTGATTCTTCGTTTTTCATTTTTGGCGAAAATGGTGCAGTACCAGTTTCGGCCGCTATACGGGCGCTGTAGGCAGCAGCCAGCAGAGGACTCAGAGAGTGAAGAGGAAGAGGGGCCACTTCCAGAAGTTTCTACTTGCATGTGTCCGAAAAAAGCCTCCTTTGGTCGGACTGACTCTGTCGCTGCCCGCTCCCTGCTGTGGATGTAGCTGTTTTTGTTTGCAAGATACCACTCATAAACCACACCGCGGATTTTTAAATCCAGCTGATTTCACATTTGGTTCAGCTCAGGAGCCCGTCTGCTATAGTGAGGTAAGAAATATATTTTTAAGCGTTTATTTAGCTAAATTTAAAGAAAGAAAGCGTCCGGTTTGACCCGCCTGGCGCCTGCCTAAAATTCAGCGAACTTTTTTTTTAAAATCCAGCTGATTTGAACATTTCGTTAAAGGTGGAGTCTGCAGTTTCTGTAGAACATCAGCACTTAGAAAAAATTTCAACAAGCAAAGCATTCTGATCCCTCCCCCTCAGAGCCATATATGGCACTGCCCCCTTGTGGTCTGTTAAAATTCAAATTCAAGCTCTGTTTTTATTGGCTGATTCGAATTCAAGCTCGGTTTTTATTGGCTGGTTACAAACTTTGTTTTTATTGGCTGGAAAATGGCGGGTCACTTTTTCTTTTTAGAAATGCTTATTTACCACCTGGAGAAGCAAGGGGACAATATTTTTTTTTAGTTTTTTTCAGAGATTACCTCTCTAACATCAATCTAGTGACAGAGTGAAGAAATATGTTAAAAATATATTGTTAGAAAAGTTACATATAGCAGCTTTAAGCTCAGAAGCACGTCTGCTATGAAGTCAGCTAAGAAATATATTTTTTCTCGCAAAGAAATAATTGTTTTACCGTGTTTCCTTGTGAAGATCTTCGTACTCGCTTGCTTCTGTCGCCGCCATCTTGATTAGGGCAAATGAGGCGCTGACGCGTCGCGTGGTGATGACGCGTATTAAACACCGGGGCGTATTGTGTACGTTTTTTTCTGGTTTATTATTAATAATTGGACAAAGCGCAATAAACACCGGAGCGTATTTTCCTCCGGCGAATACGGTAGTGCAAATATTGCATAACTTGCTGCTACCAATTGTTGAATTTAATTAGCGGATTAGAATTAGCTTCCCCTAATTTTCATAAGACATTAGTGCTTTTGAAATTGCGGACCTAAATAAATTAATTAGTGCTTTAGAAATAGCGGAACTAATTTTTGGATTAGCGTTGCCCACCACTGTCCATATCCTGTATTTCGTTGTGAAATTGTTCAGTATCACTCCTTCTGATCCCTGTGTGCTGGACATTAGTGTCTGATTGAAAACAAAACCTCGACAGACGTTTTTTTTGACAATTTTCTGATAATTACAGTCAAGTTGTGATCCGATAATCCCGTGATAAGATTATATGTGTTTGTCACATGCTCTGGTTTATTAGTGAAGATTAAATCAATGAGTGTGCTACTTTTTTTGTTATTTTTGTGGGAGTTTTGATCATTTGATGTAATGTGTATTTGGATGCAGTTATTTTTAATTTCAATTTACTTTCTCTCTCAAGCCAATTAATGTTAAAATCACCTAAAATAATAATTTCACTTTTCCAGTTTAACTGTTTAAGAAATTCATCTAAATTTTGATAAAATGACACATTAAAAGATGGAGGGTTGTATAAAACAACCACAGAAAAGTTCATCTTAGGAGATAAAACTATATTCACAGCCAAACATTCCAGTCCATAAGTGTGTACATTAATTTTAGAGCACTTGAAGGTGTCCCTTATGTAAACGAGAACACCCCCTCCTTTACCTGTTAGTCTGTCTTGTCTGAGGCAGACATATCCAGGAACATCAATAATGTGAGTGGGCACATGATCGTTCAACCAGGTTTCACTGAGAGCCAGAAAGTCCAGGTTGGAGTTTGTCAGCAGGTGTTGAATCTGATCTACCTTTGAAAAAATGCTCCTTATGTTTAAATGTCCTCCGACAATTCCTTTAAGTTTGGTGTTCTTGTCCCAGATTATTTTGGCATGATTAACAGTTTGAAAGTACCTGCAGGGTTTGTCTGTGTGAGAAGTGCAGCTTGTTGTCACCTTTCCTTTCTTCCCTCTCTCCTGCTGAGGCACCGTACCGGTGTGCTGGTACTCCACCAGCTGCTGTTGACTTGAGATGTTCCGTCGGGATGAGGTTCCATTGTTCCACTTCTCCATCAGGCCAGGGGAACCTTCCAGCCCCACCGGGGGGATATCAAGCAGCTGATTTATTGTCCCCGCCAGACTTGTCTCGATCTTCTGCGTGACGTGGGTGTTCCCAATGACGCAGGTGTCAGTTGCAATTGGGGGATTCCTGAGAGTCGTGGCTCCACCATTAAGCTGGATGGTTGGACCTGGGTTAAGGTGTACGTCCCCACTCAACAGAAGCAAAACCATTAAGATGTTCCGCAGGCGAACCTTGGTATTTACCTTGTGATGGCTGAGCTGGTCTGGTGGATCGACTCTGTTGCCATTCTGCCAAAGGTTAGAGAAAAGTACTAAATAACCATGTCCGAAAAAATGAAGTTGATTGTCCGTATGTAGATACGTTTTTGCTGTGGTCATTTGGCTCTGACAGCCTGAACGGGGTGAGCAGTAACCAAAAACCCAGCAAACAAACACCCACCACGCCCCTTCTTTGTTTGTGGCCTTTGTGTCTCCTGATGATCGTTTGGTCTTCCTGGTGAAACAGCTGCAATGTCCAAAGGTGTTGAAGAACACCCACCATAACAGAGCCAAATGTAGAAAAAATATCCAGGAGATATAATGATAAATAAACCAAAATCACATTAAAACTAGATGTAAAGCTGGCTGGAATGTGTAGCCCAACAAAACCACATCTGCAACCAGCAGCTGTTGTCGATCATACACCAGTAGCGTGTCACAGATGAAAAACGAAAAAAAAAAAACACAAAAAAATCTGAACACCGTCAGCTGAGGAGGATTGCAAGCCATGTACACGGACACCATCTCCTCTGTGGTCCACACCGCAGTCAACCACCTGGAGCAGAAAGACTCATACGTCCGTCTGCTCTTTGCGGACTTCACGTCTGCCTTCAACACCATGATCCCCCAAACCCTGATGGACAAACTATTCACACTTGGACTAAGCCCCTCCATTTGCAACTGGGTACTAGACTTCTTAACTAACAGACCACAGTCAGTGAGGATCCACAACTTCTCCTCCTCCACCATAACCCTCATCACTGGATCTCCTCAAGGATGCGTGTTGAGCCCTCTCCTGTTTACCATGCTCACATATGATTGTGCAGCTACCCATCCAGGCTGTCATATTGCAAACTTTGCAGATGATACAGCTGTGGTGGGATGCATCACAATGATGAATCCAGCTACAGGCAGGAGGTGGAACATCTGGAGAGCTGCTGCAAAGAGAATAATCTTCACATGAATGTGAAGAAGACAAAGGAGATGATTGTGGACTTCAGAAGGAACAAACACACCTATAACCCCCCTGAACATAGGTGGATCTGCAGTGGAGGTGGTCTCCAGCTACAAATACTTGGGTGTACACATGAACGATAACCTCAGCTGGAGCAACAACACCACCAGCCTGATCAAGACAGTTCATCAGAGACTCTACTTCCTCAGACGGCTGAGACGAGCTGGTCTGAGAAGCTCAGTCCTCACCTCCTTCTACAGGTGTGCAGTGGAGAGCATCCTGTGCTCCAGCATCAACGTGTGGCATGGAGGCTGCACAGCTGCAGAAAGAAAAGCTCTGCAGTGTGCTCCAGCATCAATGTGTGGCATGAAGGCTGCACAGCTGCATCAAGAAAAGCTCTACAGAGAGTGGTGAAGGCTGCACAGAAGATGTTGGAGTCAGTCTCCCCACTATCACAGACATTTTTTCATTCATTCATTCAACCTTTATTTAGTCAGGTAAATCTTTTGAACCTCATGGGCTCATTTACGAAAGCGACCTGCTAAAACTAAAGAACAATGAACAGCAATGGTAGAATTTCCTTAAACAATAAACAAACAAACAATAAACAATAGAAAACAAAAGAGAGAAAAAAAAACAAAAGATTTTTTTTTTTTTTTTTTTAACAAAGTATCAAAAAACTAGCAAAACATTATAAGGTAGACGTATAAAATCAAAGACAGGAACAAATCTGCATTGGTTTTTGCCAGGATTCCAACAGATTCTTTGCATCTTCGCAGATGCAGGAAGAGAGCCACCTGCATCATGAAGGACCACACTCACCCAGCACACACACTCTTTGCCCCACTCCCCTCAGGAAGGAGGTTGAGGAGCATTAAGTGTAGAACCACTAGACTGAGGAACAGCTTCTACCCTGAGGCTGTTAGACTCATGAATATCTAACCAGAATAATCACTGTGAAAAATCACATCATGTTGCTGCTGATCTGTTTCATGTTGCTGCTGATCTGTTTCATGTTGCTGCTGATCTGTTTCATGTTGCTGCTGATCTGTTTCATGTTGCTGCTGATCTGTTTCATGTTGCTGCTGATCTGTTTCATGTTGCTGCTGATCTGTTTCATGTTGCTGCTGATCTGTTTCATGTTGCTGCTGATCTGTTTCATGTTGCTGCTGATCTGTTTCATGTTGCTGCTGATCTGTTTCATGTTGCTGCTGATCTGTTTCATGTTGCTGCTGATCTGTTTCATGTTGCTGCTGATCTGTTTCATGTTGCTGCTGATCTGTTTCATGTTGCTGCTGATCTGTTTCATGTTGCTGCTGATCTGTTTCATGTTGCTGCTGATCTGTTTCATGTTGCTGCTGATCTGTTTCATGTTGCTGCTGATCTGTTTCATGTTGCTGCTGATCTGTTTCATGTTGCTGCTGATCTGTTTCATGTTGCTGCTGATCTGTTTCATGTTGCTGCTGATCTGTTTCATGTTGCTGCTGATCTGTTTCATGTTGCTGCTGATCTGTTTCATGTTGCTGCTGATCTGTTTCATGTTGCTGCTGATCTGTTTCATGTTGCTGCTGATCTGTTTCATGTTGCTGCTGATCTGTTTCATGTTGCTGCTGATCTGTTTCATGTTGCTGCTGATCTGTTTCATGTTGCTGCTGATCTGTTTCATGTTGCTGCTGATCTGTTTCATGTTGCTGCTGATCTGTTTCATGTTGCTGCTGATCTGTTTCATGTTGCTGCTGATCTGTTTCATGTTGCTGCTGATCTGTTTCATGTTGCTGCTGATCTGTTTCATGTTGCTGTGCTCATTCGTGCTCATCTGCTCACACAGACTCATATTCGTGCTGTTGTTTGAAGTAATGTTTTTTATGAACAGAAATAAAACCAGAAGCTAACACGAGACGAGTCGGTCTCTGAAAACACGAATAAAAAATCGAATCTTATCTCAAATTTTTCCTCCAGGACATAGTTAAGTACATTAAAGCTCATTTAATTACATTCTGTAAGCAGAAAAAATATACACCGATTGGTTTCGAAGCTATTTACAGAAATAAAACCAGAAGCTAACTGAAGCTATGCTAATAAAAGATCATTTTTTTAAATCTCAAACATCTAATAAAGCTACTCACTTGTAACCGTCAGTACTGTGATTATATTCTGTAAGTTTCAGAAATATCCACCGAGCGGTTTCTGAGCTATTTATAACGTAATAAACAAAGCTAACTGAAGCTAACGCTAATAAAATATCGTTTTTTTTTATCTCAAACATCTAATAAAGCTACTCACTTGTAACCGTCAGTACTGTGATTATATTCTGTAAGTTTCAGAAATATCCACCGAGCGGTTTCTGAGCTATTTATAACGTAATAAACAGAAGCTAACTGAAGCTAACGCTAATAAAATATCGTTTTTTTATCTCAAACGTCTAATAAAGCTACTCACTTGTAAACGTCCATACTGTGATTACATTCTGTAAGTTTCAGAAAAATCCACTGAGTGGTTCTTGACTTATCTTGCAAACAAACAGCTAAGAAACACAGAGCTGAAAGAAGTTACCTCCAGACCAGGAGGCCGACAGTCAGTCCGAGCAGAGGAGTGTACAGTACTCCTCTGGAAGTGTCCCCTAGAAGCCGAAACTGGTACTGCACTGCCCCCTAGCGGCCGAAAGTGGTACTGCACCATTTTCTGCCAAAGTGAAAAACGGTCATAACTGAGGCAAAAATTTATCTAAAAATATGGAAAAAATTCCATAAATAGGTCGCACTGGTGTATAGGTCGCAGGCCTTGAAAAAAAAAACATAAAAAGGTGCGACCTATACACCGGAAAATACGGTACTTCTCACGTTCAAATCTATCCACAACCTTGCCCCTCCTTATCTATCTGACCTCCTACAAATCTCCATCCCATCACGCTCTCTCAGATCCTCCTCTTCGCTACATCTCCATGTACCCTCTGCCCGCCTCTCCACCATGGGGAGCAGGGCCTTCACCTGCTCTGCCCCTCACCTCTGGAACGCTCTACCGCCAGACCTTCGAAACACCACCTCCCTTTCTCTGTTCAAGACAGCCCTGAAAACACATCTCTTTAGACTAGCTTATCATTAACTTCACTAAATGTATTTTTATTATTTTGCTTTTTATAATCTTTATGTATTTTATATTTCAATTTGTCACTGATAATGTTTGAACTGTATTGGTTTGTTAAGTGTCCTTGGGTGTCCTGAAAGGCGCTTTTAAATAAAATGATGATTATTAGTATTATTATTTGCTGACACGCCTACTGAATTGATTGACAGGTCGGGGGGAAAAGGCAAGAGCTGGCAGCTCCAGCCGTAGCGGTGTTCTGTGTTTATATGTTAATAAAAAGTTCTAAAAAAAAAAAACAGGGAGCGCTGGTACTGAAGCCCACACATCAGACCAGCACACCAGGAAATCTCCAGAACCTCCCGCAGCCACAATGGTCCTGAGTTTAATTCGCTCGTGACAAATTTGTTCATTTCTCATCAGTTCAGTCTTGGCGTCAACGGAGGAGGAAGCGATCACTTGCCTTTTGCAAAAAAACAAAAGGCCAGATCAAGGATGAAGAAGAGGAATTTAATATATTGGTGTCGCATTCAAAACAGTCCGGCGCTGGGTAGTTTATTGTGCGACACCGCGTTTGCGTACGTCGTCATAAAATTTAAGCTTTGCGCGTACATGCCCTGCGGGGGTACGATTGTACCTCTGCGAAGTACGTGCATACCTCTGCGTATGGAAGTATGCAGAGCTGTACTGGGGGCTGTACTGTGACCTTGTGTACATAATCTCGTTCCATCACATGTACCACATTTGATGCAAATGACAAAGAATCTCTGACTCCCTAACTCTGACTCATCACATGACCTTAAAACAATAGGCCCTCCCAGTGCTGTAGGCCCCTGGACTTCAGACCAAGTAAGCCCATACATTAAAACAACTCAGGAAACAGTGACATACAATAGCATATGGAACTAATGGTGCTCTGATTGCAGTTTTCAGGCCGATCACTGATCTCTAAAAAGCCTGACTTACCAAATCCAATTTTGGCTGATGCCGGTTTTGTTTTATAAGCGACACTGTCAGGTGTTATAAGGTCAGAATGCACCTTCATATTTCCAATCTTATTTTATTGAAAAACATGGGGTAACTCTTTCAGGGATGAAGATGTTCACATCCTTGATAGAGAGGAACGATGGTTTGAGAGAGGAGTAAAGGAGGCCATCTTTGTGAAAAGAAACCGTCCATCATTAAACAGAGGTGGAGGCCTCCGGGTTCAACTGTCCCCCTCTTACAATGCTGTTATTGCTAGTATCACTCAGCCCTCTGTGAATAGCAAACAACCATCAGGGTGCTAATGATCCATCGTTAGGCTGATGGTCCTCCTTGATCATGTGAGCAGCTGGTTTTGGCTGTCAGCAGCAAACTGGAGAGGGTGCTATTTATAAGACTGAGCTGAATACAGCTTCTCAGACTGAGGAAGTCTTTCGGACGAAAGACGAAACGTTTCTACAGTTTTTTGTTTTGTTTTGTTTTTTTGAATGTCCAGAGGACCAGACTTAGCTTTTTTAGATTCTTCTACCTGGATTATTGAGCATGCATCAGGAGATCCATTGTTAGGCTTATGGTCCTCCTTGATCATGTGAGCAGCTGGTTTTGGCTGTCAGCAACAAACTGGTTGATCCACTGTGAGAGGGTGCTATTTATAAGACTGAGCTGAATACAGTACCTCAGACTGAGGAAGTCTTTCAGAGGAAAAACAAAACGTTTCTACCCTTTTTTTTAATGTCCAGAGGACCAGACTTGGCTTTTTTCGATATAAGCTGCTGTGTTAAAAGTGTGTGAATTAAAGTAGTGGCTTGTTTTTCTACAACTTTACTTGCGCACACCTTTATTCTTACTGAACTGGTTGACCACTGAGCTGTGGCAGTCTGTTCCATCCAGCATTGATGCCATGTTTTGGGTCAAGCTGAATTCCCTGGCCACCTCCACTCCCTCTGAGCCTACAACCCAGTCCTTGAGCCTTACTCTCAACTGCAGAGACAAACACCCCCATCATTCAGTGACTCATAGCGTCCAGCTGAAAATCTGAGTTGACACTTTCCATCTGCAACAGTTCCCCCACCTGGCTGGGGATCCCCAAAGTCCACAGCAAACGTCACTTTTCTTAAAAATACTCCCCCCTCCGAACTTCCTTTACCAGCACTCACAGTGTCTCCACACTACATATCACACTAGACGATTCGATTCACATCTAGATACAAAGGTTACAATTCGATTCAAAAACGATTTATTTTGAAAACGGAACGATTCGATTCGATTTGATGCAGTGTAAAAGCGATTCGGTTCAATTCGATTAAACTTCAAATAATTCTACGTTTTAACATTTGTTGATGTACCGTGTTACGAAACTGCTTCTCTCCTCAGCTCGTTCTTTTTACTGGAGAGTAGGTCCGTAACTATAAGTGCGTGATGAGAAAGAAAAGGGGAAAAAAAAGAAACAAAACTGGCACCAGAGACGGAACACAGTGAGGTGGGGCTTACCTTTTAGATGTCCGATCAGAGTCTTATCAGCTGACATCCTGGGAAGGGGCGAGCCCGCACGATCCTTCATCCGTCAGATGTTCTGCTCAATAATTGTTGTTGCTTTTCTTTATAGTTTTTCTCTTTTCTTAAAAACGCACCACTGGTGATTTTAGTAGGTGGTTGTGTTTGCAGGCATGACTCCCCGATGCATTACTGCGTCCAGCCGGTTCATCAGGACAAACCCTGTTCCTCCCGGCCAGCAGGCGTGTAAACTCCCCGGTACATTACTAGCGTCCAGCCGTTCATCCAGGACAAACCCTGTTCCTCCCGGCCAAAAACATCCGACGCCCCCCTCTGGGTGATCAGCCCGAGGTGAGGACTCTGTTCCCCCAGAGTCCACCCGCACCGTCTCAAATTATTTCCTTCTTTTACACGTCGTCATCGCCACAGCAGCTCCCACAGCCCAAAAGCCTCACCGCCGCTCCCAACACACGCTACTCCATCCATCAATCACTGAATCACCCTCAGTTCAATCTCTCAATCATCTCCCAGGTGTGCTGCCAGCTCAGCTAAAACCACTTGACTGGCTGAGCCCCGCCCCCTTCACCAGTGAACCGTCAAAAAGGTGCCAAAAATAAAAATAACAAACAAACAAAAGACTGAAAAAAGTGTGCCCACGTAACACTTCCCCACCTAAAAAAAAAAAAATCCATATATTTTTTTTATATATTTTATTTTAGCCCAATAAAATGCCCTACGTCTTCATCCCATCCTTGACAGTTTGACACTAGCAAACACTACAAGTACAGCATCACAGAGCTCGTCCTCAACCAACGTCCCAAACTGCAAAACTGATGGTTTTGTACTCAACAGTCTCTACATTAAAACCTAGTGTGGGGATGGACGTCACCATCTCTCCAAATTTAGGTTTGTACAGAATATCTGTCTTTCCTGCTGTGTCCAACCCCACCATGAATTTCCTCATCTCTTCTTTCCCAAACATTTTAATGAGACCTGCAAACATATTCCCCATGGTGGCAAAAATAAATAAATAAATAAACTAAACTAAAAACAATTAAACCAAACCAAAAATAAAAAAAAATCACACTAAACCAAAAAGTTTAAAACTCCTCTTTTAGAAATTCTTAAACTTTAAATTCCTCCTTAATTTATCACTATTTACAACAGGAATCAAGGAAACACCAATATAATTTTCATGTAATTTATGGCAGCTTTTCCACTCCATACATGCTTCCATAGTTTCAGATCCCGGACGAGCCCCCACTTGTTACAAAACTGCTTCTCTCCTCAGCTCGTTCTTTTTACTGGAGAGTAGGTCCGCAACTATAAGTGCGTGATGAGAATGAAAAGGGAAAAAAAAAAGAAAAAAAACTGGCACCAGAGACGGAACACAGTGAGGTGGGTAGGGGTGCACCGATTTCAATTTTCTGGCCGATCACCGATTTTTAGAAAGTCTGACCTGCCGATTCCGATTTTGGCCGATACCGATTTTCAGGTGTTAAAAGGTCAAAATGCACCATACATTTTCATAATTTTCCGAGCTTTGCGGAGGCAGATGCGATCGGTGGATAAAATCGGCTTCTCATTTAAAGATCGGCCGATCACCGATCTCCCCAAATTAAGGAAATCGGGGCCGATCGATCGGCCGGCCGATTTATCGGTGCATCCCTAGAGGTGGGGCTTACCTTTTAGATGTCCGATCAGAGTCTTATCAGCTGACATCCTGGGAAGGGGCGAGCCCGCACGGTGCTTCATCCGTCAGATGTTCTGCTCAATAATTGTTGTTGTTGCTTTTCTTTATAGTTTTTCTCTTTTCTTAAAAGCGCACCACTTGTGATTTTCGTAGGTGGTTGTGTTTGCAGGCGTGACTCCCCGATGCATTACTGCGTCCAGCCAGTTCATCAGGACAAACCCTGTTCCTCCCGGCCAGCAGGCGTGTAAACTCCCCGGTACATTACTAGCGTCCAGCCGTTCATCCAGGACAAAACCTGTTCCTCCCAGACAAAAACATCCGACGCCCCCCTCTGGGTGATCAGCCCGAGGTGAGGACTCTGTTCCCCCAGAGTCCACCCGCACCGTCTCAAATTATTTCCTTCTTTTACACGTCGTCATCGCCACAGCAGCTCCCACAGCCCAAAAGCCTCACCGCCGCTCCCAACACACGCTACTCCATCCATCAATCACTGAATCACCCTCAGTTCAATCTCTCAATCATCTCCCAGGTGTGCTGCCAGCTCAGCTAAAACCACTTGACTGGCTGAGCCCCGCCCCCTTCACCAGTGAACCGTCAAAAAGGTGCCAAAAATAAAAATAACAAACAAACAAAAGACTGAAAAAAGTGTGTCCACGTAACAACCGGTAGACAAATATTTCATTATGAAAGAAAAAGGACCATTTCTATCAATGTGACATTCTTAGAGCATTTTTAAATTTGTAAAAGTCCACATATATCATATCTAAAAGGGTGCTGTAAAGCACTGGTAAAAATAAAGTAAAAAGCCAAACAAAATAATCACATGTTAAATGTGTTTATTTTTAAACATGGACCTAAAAAGACCAGCTAAAAGAAAATTTCCTACAGAAAATACAGAAAAAATATAAAAGGCACAAATGGTTACAGCAGCATGTAATAAAATAAAAATCACTAGGAAAAAAACCCAGGAATAAGCTAAGCACAAAGCTCCTGAATAACCCGCTGTGCAATAACCTGTTGTGCAATAACCTGTCACACAACCTGTAGTTTGGTAGTTATGTGCAATATAGATCATGTGCATTTTAGCTTATATTTCATTACTACCTTGAAATAGTTATTCACACAAATTCATCCTGCTTCACCGTTAAAATTCTACCATGTTGTTTACTATTTTTCTCTTCAGAAACTTTGTAAATATTATAATTACTGTTTCACTTTTTGGTAGTTTATTTTGTACCCTCATTGCATGCTTTAGTATTTCCTGTTTGCTTGTTGTTTGTTTTTTAGCAAGTCAAAATCGTTTTTTCTCATCCTGAGCATTTCATTGTACTAAGTTAACCCTGTGTTAACCTGCATATGACAAATAAACACTTGAACTTGAACTTAATAATACAAAACATAATGCAAGAACAGTACACCTAACAACAGCAGCACGAACATGAGTTTGTGTGAGCAGGTGGGCACGGATTAATATAAAAACATGCTCTCTGTACCTCTTGACTTCTTCACTGGCCTGGTCCCTCACAGATCTAGTTGCCATCCTCACTTCAAAGTCTTCTCCCAACAGCTCGTCCAGCGCTGACATTTTCTTCTTTTTACAAGGTGGTTCATCATCTGAAATAGAAAACAAGCACCATATATTACTGACTATGTTAGCCATGAAGTTTTTTTTTTTTTACTGACTTTACCATTTTATGTAAAAATCTTCATCTGATGTTCAGAATTTATTTATGTAGGGACTCGTGTACATGTGTAAAAGATATATCATTATCATCATGATTATTATTGAACTCTTTCTGTGCATGCAGATTCTCTCATTATAGTGAATGTGTTTTATGCTGATACAATGACTGCAGCACAAGTTTAAGACAAAGTCAGCTCATTCTTGATCACAAGTTATAAAACACAAACCTGTATGCTCATCTTGGGTCTGGGGTGTATCATTGCAGACATCCAGATCTCCATTTGCAGGTTCAGTCTGCACTGGACCTCTCTGAACTGGATCCCCCGTTACCTAGAAATAAAACATGGCGTTACATTTAGTGTACAGTATGATTAAATGCAGTGTAAACAATCAAAAAACAGTGGGCAGAATAAATCTAGTGACAGCAACAAAACACAGCAGACTGTAACTGAATGCACCATAATATGTATATTTTATTTTGACAGTGTGTTGGGGGATTTACCTTGTGATGCAGGGATGTTGCTTTAGCTGACAGGCTTGTGAATGTCCTCTCTGCATCATGGCTACTGTTGTAGCTTTATGCTTCTTATTAATCTTGTATGGCTGTGGGTCATAGTCATGCAGCTTATATTATAGGTGAAGGCTGAGACAACGCAGTTCGGGTCCAACAACGTGTTTATTCTTCTGTGTAACAACAAGACTGTTCACCCATTCTGTGGGCTCATTGACAGGAGTTATCACTGCTACTGAGGAAGGGCAGGGACTTAAAACAGTGTGGAAGAGATCTTCAAGGCCTGTGTAGCTCGTGAATTATCACTGAGTTGCCCGTAAAATTTAGTGAGAACGTTACCCATCGCTTTGTGTGATGCCGCTGCATGCTCCTGCTCGTTGTTACGAGGCTTGAAAAGTTGTTGGTCGAGGTTTGTTGTGCTACCAGTGTACTTCGGAGGTGCGCTACATAGCTTACAAATAGCGTGGCTTTTGTCGAGTTTTCCGTCCTTCTAGTAAAACCCGAAAATGTTCCACACTTTAGATTTTTGTCTGGCTGATGTGTTGAAAATCTTTCGCTGTGACTCGCTAGTGCGGCGGCTACTATTTACATCCATGCTCGCTCATCCTCTTGGTGAGCTATGGCGAATGCGTGAGAATAGCTTCGCTCTCGCGTTGTTTTAGAAACGCATTGTAAACCCAGCAAGTCTCGCGATACCCGGTCCGTGTCTCTTCAACCGGTTCATCTCTGAATTTGTGGCTGGTTGCTGTCGGTTTACGTGGTTGCTACCGATGCAACCACATCGCTAGCTTGTCAAACTGGATATCCGGTAGAATCGGTTAATCTATAACAAGCCTAGTGAGATGGCTCCTCTGTACTTTTCCACTATCTTCTTCACTGGTGCAAAAAGAGTCCTCAAAGGCAGCCCCCCCCCCCCACACACACACACAAACACACGACCGGTATTGCGCAATACCAGGTTTTCCGCCATTTGTATAGGCGGAAGATGGCGAACAAACAGACTAGAGCTGCCAGCTTCTGCTGCAGCGGTGTTCTGTTTTTATAAGTTAATAAAAAGTTCTAAAAAATAAACTAAAAACAGGGAGCGCTGGTCCTGCAGCCCACACATCAGACCAGCACACCAGGAAATCTGCAGAACCTCACGCAGCCACGCTGGACCTGAGTTCAATTCACTCGTGACAAATTCATTCATTTCTCATCATTTCATTCATGGAGTCAACGGAGGAGGAAGAGATCACTGCTTTTTTTGTTCCAACATTATTTTTATTGAGTTTTCAAAAGTAAAAAAGAAAAAGAAATAAAAACACACTTCCAGTTATATACAAAGATAAGTGTGCTCTTACATCAAAGGAAATGTCAAAAATAGATAAATTATTGTCCAGCATTAAGCTTAACTTCCTTCACAAGTCAGGTATTTGTGAGATACATTGGAGCAACACTTAGTGAAAAAAAAGACACAAGTTGTATAACAAACCAGAAGGATACAAACTATGTACACATGCATATACCCCACCCCAAACCCAAAAACAAAGGAAATCCCCAACAACACTTAGAACAACAAAGGTTTCTCTATTTTTACAAGGGTCGGCCCAATAAATTTAAATATTGTGCGTAATTTCAAAAATATAATTATAAATTCAAATATGCAGTTCGCACAAATAAGGTAATCTAGTATACAAAGATGATAGGTTGTTTTTATTATTTTATGATTGTTTTAAAATATGATATGTGGCTGCAGAGGTTCACCAGCGACTACACCTCTCCTTCCCCAACCTTTGAATCCACACTCCCTATATATTTCATAAAGGGACCCCAGATGTTTTGAAACAGTGATTGTTTCCCCTTTATAATGTAAGTAATTTTTTCCATTGGTAAGGTTGTGGACAGCTCATTAATCCAGTCACTGAACCGTGGCTTGCTGGTATTCTTCCATGTCAGTGCTATGACTCTCTTTGCAAGCAGTAAGCACAAATCCATAGCGTTAATTATTTTCCTGGACATATGATGTCTATTAGGGTAAAAGCCTAAAATGAACAGTTTAGGGTCAAGTTCTACCTTTATACCCAGTATACTCTCTAGAGCTTGTTTAATCTCCCTCCAGAATTGTTGAACTTTATTGCATTTCCAAATGCAATGGAAAAAAGTTCCCCTTTCCTCACCACATCTGGTACATAAGTCTGGAATGGCACCATTGTATTTATTAAGCTGTTCTGGCGTCACGTACGTCCTCATCAACCATTTATACTGCAATAGTCTCAGGCGTGTGTTCGTAGTTTGTGTTTGTGCTTTAGCACACATCTCTTCCCAGACCTCAGTTGGCAAATTCTCCTGTAGATCTTCCCTCCATGCATTAAGTCTCCTTAAAGATGTTTCGGAGGATTCGTCTGTTAACATGCTGTATAAATGGGAGATTATTCCTTTTCTGGAGTGGTTTTTTGTCATTTCAATTTCCAAGGTGGACAGTGGGGGAACAAACTCGCACTGATTTTGAGATAATCTAATAAAATTTCTCACCTGTAGGTATTTAAAATAATGTTTATTTGGAATATCATATCTGGCAGTTAACTCTTCGAAGGACATCAGGACCCCATCATCTGACTCCCCAAGGTTTCCTATTGTTTTTAAACCCTTTTCAGCCCATTTCCTAAAACCCAAGTCTGCCCTGCCTGGAGGGAACAGTTGATTACCCCATATTGGACTAAAGCGTGACAGGGGGGATGAACCACCTAAATATTTATTAACTTGGTACCAAACTGAAATCATATTTCTAACTATAGGATTTCTTGTGTTTTTTTTTCAAATGTTTAACTTTTGCTGAATATATGTATTGAGGTAGAGGGAGAGGAACAGAAGACCCCTCAATATCCATCCAAGGTATAGAGGAATCATCTGTAAAATAGTACATCACAGTTCTCAACTGAGCTGCCCAATAGTACCAAAGTGGATTGGGGCACTTGAGTCCTCCTCTATCATACGGTAAGTACAGGAGTGATAAGCGTAGTCTCGGTCGTCTATTATTCCATAAAAACCGTGTAAAAATATTCTTTAGAGATAAAAATAAATTGGAAGGAGGCGGCAATGGGATATTCTGGAACAAATACAGAAGTTTGGGCATTACATTTGATTTAAGAATATTAATTCTTGCTATAATTGATAGGGGCAAGTGGTTCCATCTATCTATAGATGCAGTTATTGATTCTACCATTGGTTTATAATTAACCTCAACAATGTGACTTATATAAGGTACTATCCTAATCCCCAGATATGTAAAACAGTCTACCTTTTTAAATTGGAAAGGATTCCCGACCTTATTTCTTTCTTCTGAATTAAGTAGCATTAATGAAGATTTGTCTTTATTTACTTTATATCCTGATATACTACCAAACGTATTTATTAGATCTGACAAGGCTGGAATGGAATTTTCAAGTTTTTCCAAAAAGAGAATGATGTCATCAGCAAACAAAGCAATTTTGTGTTCCATTTGGCCTATTGTTATGCCAGTTATATTTTTATGAGATCGCACCGCAATGGCAAATGGTTCAATTGCTAGAATAAACAATAAAGGGGAAAGGGGGCACCCCTGCCTGCAACCTCGCTTGATTTTAAATGGTTTTGATATGTTTCCATTTGTTATTATTTCAGCATAAGGTTCATTGTATAGAAGTTTAACCCATCGACAGAAATTTTCTCCACAACCAAATCTTTTTAATATCTCAAATAAATAGGGCCATTCAACTCTATCAAATGCCTTTTCGGCATCCAGGGATAGTAAGGCGGTGTCTGTTTCATCTTCCGAATAGGGCTGGGCGATATGAGGAAAATATTATATCGCGATATTTTTTGGCTATATCACGATACACGATATATATCGCGATATCTCCAAAATCAATGAAAAAATGATTCAAAATTGATAAAAAAAATTCAACACTAAATTTGAACAAACTTAAATATTTTATTTTAACCATCAATTGCACACATAAATAAAAAGTACTTCAAGCAAAAAGGAAGAATAAATAATTTAAACTTAAAAAGGTGCTCTTGTGCTTTTAACATTTAAAAAAATGTTAAATCAAAACATTTAAGGCCTTTAAAATACAAAAACAAAAGTGTAAACAGTGGCCATAAAATTTACTGACCCAGAACAGTCACAGGTAACAACTCTCAACTATTTGCATGTGCTGGTAATTTTTAACAACAAACCACAAAATGTGCACAAGTTTCAAACTGTGCCAAGTTCAGGCAATGTCTGCAAAACCTCTGAACAAGAACAGATTTATCACAGGTATTGTGTACTGCAGTAAATGTGAGCCTCTGTGTACTGTATCCGGTTTTATTGTGAAAGGGTCAGGGGGTTGTTTCCGGGTTCACGAAGACGTTCTCTAAGTTGCTCTACAAAGTGTCGCATTGAATCCTTGTGTAAAAACACGACAGCCTCCACTCAGAAACGTGAACAGAGAGGTGGAGACATTATTAAATCAGCTGTATCGCTAAAGACACGGTCAGTCTCAGCTGTGGAAGAAGACGGCTAACGCGTTAGCCATCTTGTTAGCCGCTAAGGACCGTATCTTTAGCGATAATGATAAAATGCTGATTTAATAATGTCTCCACCTCTCTCTGCGGTGCACGCACGACTAAATGAGCTCAGAGCCGTGGTTTGTTTTAATGAAGCAGCAGGCTGGAAACACTTGGTTTCATCATGCTCCACTCCGCTGTTTAAATGGTGAAAAAGATTCGTAGTTCCGACCGTTCTTCGGGATTATTTTCAGCATCGTCTACAAAAACATTTTTTATGCCCTCATCTGACAATTTAATCCAAACTAGCTCAGAAAGAACATTGTTTTTCCCCCTCAGCAGCTGGCAGCTCTCTTCATATCTGCCGTGTTTACATGTGCTAAAAGTCTCCGCGGCTCCGTCCTCTTGCAGCCTGCAGGAAGGAGCGGGGTCGAGTGGGAGCCCGCGCGACAGCAGGAGGATTCTCGATATATACGATATAGCCCTTTTAACCATCGTACATCTAAAATATCGCGATACATCGAGTATATTCAATATATCGCCCACCCCTACCTAACAGCCCATATCAATGGTCTTGGTACCCCATACTCCCGGAGTACCCCCCACAGAACCCCCCGAGGGACGCGGTCGAATGCCTTTTCCAAGTCCACAAAGCACATGTAAACTGGTTGGGCAAACTCCCACGCACCCTCCAGGACCCTGCTGAGGGTGTAGAGCTGGTCCAGTGTTCCACGACCAGCACGAAAACCACATTGCTCCTCCTGAATCCGAGGTTCGACTATCCGACGGACCCTCCTCTCCAGAACCCCTGAATAGACCTTACCAGGGAGGCTTAAGAGTGTGATCCCCCTATAGTTGGAACACACCCTACGGTCCCCCTTTTTGAATAGGGGAACCACCACCCCAGTCTGCCAATCCAAGGGAACTGCCCCCGATGTCCACGCGATATTGCAGAGTCGCGTAAGCCAACACAACCCCACAACATCCAGAGCCCTAAGGAACTCAGGGCGAATCTCATCCACCCCGGAGCCCTGCCACCGCGGAGCTTTTTAACCACCTCGGTGACCTCAGCTCCAGAGATTGGAGAGCCCGACCCAAAGTCCCCAGGCTCCGCTTCCTCAGTGGAAGACGTGCCAGTAGGATTGAGGAGGTCTTCGAAGTATTCCGCCCACCGACTCACAACATCCCGAGTTGAGGTCAACAGCACGCCATCCCCACCATAAATGGTGTTGGTCGCGTACCGCTTTCCCCCCCTGAGACGCCGGATGGTGGACCAGAATCGCCTCGAAGCCGTACGGAAGTCATTCTCCATGGCCTCTCCGAACTCCTCCCACGCCCGAGTTTTTGCCTCAGCAACCACCCGAGCCGCATGCCGCTTGGACTGTCGGTACCTATCTGCTGCTTCCGGGGTCCCACAGGCCAAAAAGGCCCAATAGGACTCCTTCTTCAGCATGACAGCATCCCTCACCGCCGGTGTCCACCACCGGGTTCGAGGGTTGCCACCACGACAGGCACCAACAACCTTGCGGCCACAGCTCTGATAAGCTGCCTCGACAATAGAGGCGCGGAACATGGCCCACTCGGACTCCATGTCCCCCGCCTCCCTCGGAACGTGTTCAAAGCTCTCCCGGAGGTGGGAGTTAAAGCTCCGTCTTACGGGAGACTCTGCCAGACGTTCCCAGCAGACCCTCACAATACGTTTGGGTCTGCCAGGTCTGACCGGCATCCTCCCCCACCATCGGAGCCAACTCACCACCAGGTAGTGGTCAGTGGACAGCTCCGCCCCTCTCTTCACCCGAGTGTCCAGGACATGCGGCCGCAGATCAGATGAGACGACAACAAAGTCGATCATCGAACTGCGACCTAGGGTGTCCTGGTGCCAAGAGCACATATGTACACCCTTATGCCTGAACATGGTGTTCGTTATGGACAATCCATGACGAGCACAGAAGTCCAATAACAGAACACCACTCGGGTTCAGATCAGGGGGGCCGTTCCTCCCAACCACACCCCTCCAGGTCTCACTGTCATTGCCCACGTGAGCGTTGAAGTCCCCCAGTAGAACAAGGGAGTCCCCAGGAGGTGCACTCTCCAATACCCCCTCCAAGGACTCCAAAAAGGGTGGGTAATCTGCGCTGCCGTTTGGCGCATAGGCACAAACAACAGTCAGAGCCCGTCCCCCCACACGTAGGCGAAGGGAGGCTACCCTCTCGTTCACCGGGGTAAACCCCAACGTACAGGCACCAAGATGGGGGGCAACAAGTATGCCCACTCCTGCTCGGCGCCTCTCACCAGGGGCAACTCCAGAGTGGAAGAGTGTCCAACCCCTCTCAAGGAAACTGGTTCCAGAGCCATGTTGAGGTGAGTCCGACTATTTCTAGCCGGAACCTCTCAACCTCACACACTAGCTCAGGCTCCTTCCCCACCAGAGAGGTGACATTCCATGTCCCAATGGCCAGCTTCTGTAGCCGAGGATCAGACCGCCAGGGTCCCCGCCCTCGGCCACCACCCATCCCACATTGCACCCGACCCCTTTGGCCCCTCCCATAGGTGGTGAGCCCATGGGAAGGGGGACCCACGTCTCCTCTTCGGGCTGTGCCCGGCCGAGCTCCATGGGTAAAAGCCCGGCCACCAGGCGCTCGCCAACGTGCCCCACCTCCGGGCCTGGCTCCAGAGTGGGGCCCCGGTGACCCGCGTCCGGGCGAGGGAACATTGTATCCATTAATTGTACTCATCATAAGGGGTTTTTGGGCTGCACTTTGTCTGGTCCCTCACCTAGGACCTGTCTGCCTTGGGTGACCCTTCTAGGGGCATGAAGCCCCTGACAGCATAGCTCCTAGGATCATTGGGACACTCAAACCCCTCCACCACGGTAAGGTGGCAGCCCAGGGAGGGGGTAAACAGTAGTAATAAATGTAAACAGTATTAATAAATGTAAACATTGAATGTAAACAGTAGTATGTAAACAGAGAATGTAAACAGTAGTATGACTATAGGCAGTGATGTAATACAAACATTTGTGCAAATATGAGAAGTAGTGCAAACTGAATGAGCACATGACCGAGAGTTTAGTGAATAACCCGTTTGATGACACAGAGTCTAGTGTTAAAATCTTTGTGTTGTGTGGTAATGTGTGAGAAAGTTTTTTGTGTTAAGGCAGTTCAAATGGGAGGGGAGGCAGAGCAGGCAGAGTGTTTAGCATCCTGACTGCCTGATGAACAGAGCTGTCTCTCAGTCTGCTGGTTCGAGCCTGGAGACTTCTCAGTCTCCTCCCTGATGGCAGCAGTCTGAAGCAGCTGTGTAGTGGGTGTGTGGGATCACCTGCCATGCAGAGGGCTTTCCGAGTGAGGCGGTTGCTGTGTAAGTCCTGCAGTGAGGGGAAGGAGGTGCCGACGATCTTCTCAGCTGCTCTCACGATGCGCTGGAGGCTCTTGCGGCAGGATGCAGTACATGCACCAAACCACACAGTGATGCAGCTGGTCAGGACACTTTCTATGGCAAAGAAAGTGTCCTGACCAGCTGCATCACTGTGTGGTTTGGTGCATGTACTGCATCCTGCCGCAAGAGCCTCCAGCACATCGTGAGAGCAGCTGAGATATTCACAGTTACTTACCGGTACCTTGGATCCAGAATAGTGGTCAAGCTGTACAGAAGCTCATGCAGCATCTTCTCACAACAGCCTCCAGCAACGTAGCTTTGGCTTTACCCACACCACGGTTTGTGCTGGCTTGCCTCTCCAAAATTAGTTTGAGTGCAGTGATGGCTGGGATTACAGTTTAAGAGTATTTGATGACGTTCAAATTCTTCGTCAATCCACTGTGCAGTAAACCTTAACATGGACACTTACATCAGAAGTCCAGATGTCTGTTGTAAAGCTGAGTGTATTTGGATTAGCTTTTAGCAGGCTGCGGGTGTCTCTCAAAGCTTGGCTGAATAACTCCGGTAATGTAACATCAGAAAAATATCTCCGCCTCGGCATGTTATATCGTGGGCTCACGTGCTTCATTAAAGCTGCTATATGTAACTTTTCTAACAATATAGTTTTAACATATTTCTTCACTCTGTCACTAGATTGATGTTAGAGAGGTAATCTCTGAAAAAAACTTTAAAAAAATATTGTCCCCTTGCTTCTCCAGGTGGTAAATAAGCATTTCTAAAAAGAAAAAGTGACCCGCCATTTTCCAGCCAATAAAAACAAAGTTTGTAACCAGCCAATAAAAACCGAGCTTGAATTTGAATCAGCCAATAAAAACAGAGCTTGAATTTGAATTTCAACAGACCACAAGGGGGCAGAGCCATATATGGCTCTGAGGGGGAGGGATCAGAATGCTTTGCCTGTTGAAATTTTTTCTAAGTGCTGCAGTTCTACAGAAACTGCAGACTGAACCTTTAAGCTTCTAAAACCTTGGTCCTCAACGACTGAAAAGGGCTGGTCATCTAATGCCATGAACTCCATCACTTTCCTCGTGGTAGCTTTGCTCTTTTCATGCTCATAAAAGCTAACAGCGGCACACCAACTGTCTTTGTTAGCGCTAGCTTTAGCATTAGCTTAGCTTGGTTGCTCGCTTCAAACGTTGCATACTTGGCTGCGTGATTTCTTAAATGGCGAACAAGGTTTGTTGTATTAAAGGTTTTTGTTGTGGCTCCACCACGACTTACTTCGGCTTTACACAAATTGCGATCTTTTGCTCATTTTAAAATAGTAGAACTTCCAAACCGACGACATGGCTGCTCCGAGTGACCTGTGTTGACTGTTTAACGCGCATGTGCAGACGTGACCTGGTGCGCGGGTCTGAGTCAGCCCCCTCTCAGCCCCCCCACCCCCTCGCTCACAGCAGAGAAAAAGGGACAGCAGCTGATTTTCAGACCTGCAGAGGTAGATGCGATTGGTGGATAAAATCGGCTTCTCATTTAACGATCGCCCAAATTAAGGAAATCGGGGCCGATCGATCGGCCGGCCGGTTTATCGGTGCATCCCTAGTCTGTATGGCTGACCCAAAATCCACAAACAAGGTGTATACCTTTAAGACCAATTGTTAGCATGATTAACTTGGTCACTTATAATGTTTTCAAATATCTGGCATCTGTACTCATCCCTTTAGTTGGCAGTTCAGAACACCACATACAGAACACCATGGACTTTGTGGATAAGGTGAGGGATGTCATCATGGAGACTGATGAAACAATGGTCTCTTTTGATGTCACATCACTCTTTACGTGCATTCCTGTTGATGAGGCAGTAGAGGTGGTCTGTTTAAAGGGGACCACATTTTCAAAATTCACTTTTTAATGTTTTTTTACTCAACTTTGGGTATTTACTTCATAAAAAAACAGTCCTACGGCCAAANAAAGGGGACCACAGATGCAAAATTCACTTTTTAATGTTTTTTTACTCAACTTTGGGTATTTACTTCATAAAAAAACAGTCCTTGTGCCAAAAAAATGCACCCAGTGGTTTATTTACTCTAAGTAGATTTATTTATTTTTGATAAATACACCTGGATTCACACTTCCTGCAGTTATTGACGTCACAAGCCGTAGCCAATCACCTCAAACCTGAGTCCAGCCCCTCACCTAGCAACCCCTGGTTAGGCTCAACCCACTTCTGTATTAAACACATGACTGTTGTTTTTCATGATTTCATCTCATCTTTTGTTTATATGTTCTTAATTTCATGTGTACAGCACTTTGTTGCAGCTGTGTTTTTTTTAAATGGCTTTATAAATAAAGTATAATTGTTATTTTTATGTTTTAGTTCAATTTTTAGTGTATTTGCGATCGCTCCCAACGCGCAGCCGTCAAAAATTAAACGAGCGGACCCCCGGCGTAGGGACCAGCGGCAACGGGACCCTCTTCTGGCGCGATGGAGCGGAGCTTCAACTGTACAGCCTCGCTGCTGCCCTCGCAGCAGCCTCGCAGCAGCGAGGACCTTCTCCTTACGGATTAATTTACGGGAGACACTTGGTGAACTTTGTGTTGTCTTGACTGGAACAGCGATAACTCCCAAAATCTCCGCGTGCAACGAGCGGAGCTGGCGAACACCGGAAGAGGAACAAGCTAACATTAGCTTCGGATTCGGGTGGTCTCATGCTAAAAGGAGCAGCTAATTGCGGCGCGCTCAGACGGGTTTCGGTAAGTTATCTTAAGCTAGCACTAACAGTAAGTCAAATGAGTAATAAAAAAAGAGCTAATTTTAAAACAACAACACATTACAGATACTGGCTGTTACAGAGGGCGTAAACAGATCGTTGAAGGGCGTGGACTTCAAGAAACCGGTCGTTCAAAACGAAAGTTAAAAATGGCAGAATTAAAAAGGGTATAATTAATTATCTAAGAATTATTTTGTGTATTAAAATGAATTAATATTGTCAAGATAGCACACAGACATAACATAAAAATTTTAAATACCTATATGTGGTCTCCTTTAAGGTTAAAATCAGACACTTCTGAACAGCAGGACCACGCTTTCCATGGAGCAACTGTGTCAACTCTTGAAACTGTGCCTGCAGTCAACCTACTTCACATATGGGGAGCAATATTATAGGCAGAAACATGGGTGTGCTATGGGGTCTCCAGTTTCTCCTATTGTTGCCAACCTGTACATGGAGGAGGTAGAAAAGAGAGCTTTGACATCCTTTTCAGGGAGACCACCAAGTCATTGGTTCAGGTATGTTGACGACACCTGGGTTAAAATTAAATCTCAGGAAGTCCAACATTTCACTGATCACATCAACTCTGTGGATAAATATATCAAGTTCACACGAGAAGATGTAAGAAATGGCAGGTTGGCTTTCTTGGACTGTGAGGTCTCAGTTTCTGATAGAGGAAATTTGCAAACTGAGGTGTACCGCAAACCCACCCACACAGACCAGTATTTACAGTTTGACTCCCATCACCCTCTGGAGCACAAGTTAGGAGTCATCAGGACTCTGTACCACAGAGCAGACAGCGTCCCCACTAACGCAGGAGCCAGACAGAAGGAGAAATCACACACAAAACAGGCTCTAGAGAAATGTGGATATCCTAACTGGGCCTTCCTGAAAGCAGAGAAGAAACCCAAACAGGACTCCAGCCAGCCATCAGGTGAAAAGAAGGAACCCAGACCCAGACCAGTGGCCATTCCATATGTTGCAGGGGTTTCAGAGACATTGAGACGTTTATTTTCTAAACACAACGTCCCAGTGGCTTTTAAACCTCAAAATACATTACGGCAAAGACTGGTTCATCCCAAAGATCCAGTCCCCCGGCAAAAACAGAGTAATATTGTGTATGCTGTTCAGTGTCAGGAGGGCTGTGATCAGTCTTATATCGGGGAAACTAAACAGCCACTGGCCAAAAGGATGGCCCAGCACAGAAGATCAACATCATCAGGTCAGGACTCTGCAGTCTACACTCATCTCCAGGCCAGCGGTCACTCTTTCAGGGATGAAGATGTTCACATCCTTGATAGAGAGGAACGATGGTTTGAGAGAGGAGTAAAGGAGGCCATCTTTGTGAAAAGAAACCGCCCATCATTAAACAGGGGTGGAGGCCTCCGGGTTCAACTGTCCCCCTCTTACAATGCTGTTATTGCTAGTATCACTCAGCCCTCTGTGAATAGCAAACAACCATCAGGGTGCTAACGATCCATCGTTAGGCTGATGGTCCTCCTTGATCATGTGAGCAGCTGGTTTCGGCTGTCATCAGCCAACTGGTTGTGTAACACTGTGAGAGGGTGCTATTTATAAGACTGAGCTGAACACAGCACCTCAGACTGAGGAAGTCTTTCGGACGAAAGACGAAACGTTTCTACAAATTTTTTTTTGCTTTGTTTTGTTTTGTTTTGTTGAATGTCCAGAGGACCAGACTTAGCTTTTTTAGATTTTTCTACCTGGATTATTGAGCATGCATCAGGGTACTTCTTGGTCTGTTGCCTTCATACATCTCCTACATGTCTGCGTGAGTGCAGCTACAGCATGCGCTCTTAGGACATTATTACATGCAGTGCTCTCTCAGTGAGGACTAAACTAGGCAAAAGGGCCTTTTCTTACTCTGCTCCTGTTTCCTGGAATATCTTGCAAAAAGATCTGAAGCTCTTGACCTTGAAGTGGCTTCAAACATCTGATAAGTTCCTTGTAAAAACCAATGCAGACATCTCTGCATTACACAGACTCTGCAGACCATGACGTGTGGTGAGGTTCATGGCTGGTGAGGCACTGTGCAGTTTTTTTTCATATGTACAGTATAATAAAAAACAGACAAAAAATGTTCTCCACGTTTTGGCTTCTGTCTGCCATAGCTTCTTCAGCGCTTTGGATACTTTGGATAGCGTTATTTTCTTCTTTTATAATACATGAACCCTACAGAGTAGTTTATTCGCCATTTGATTGGCAGCAGTTAACGGGTTGTGTTTAAAATCTCATACCAGCAATCTTTACACATAAAAACTGTAGCACACTAAAAAAACACATTTAATTTGGAGAAATAATTATTTTAGTCTTACCTTTACTTATAAATTAAATTAAACTATAACAAAATCTATTTTTATTTTACATAAAAGAGCTGTGAGAATTATTACAAGAAAGTCTTACTGTCCTCCATCTAATATATTATTTAAACAACTCAAAGTACTGTACTGAAGTTTTATGATTTGGTAGACTATAATATTTTGTTATTAATAGAACCCTCAAATGTTCAAATGTATTTTGTTAAGAGAGAAAGCTGCTAGTCTAAAGGGAACTGGAATTGTTGCAAAGCCAAGGTATAGGACTAGTTTGAAGGGACGGTTTATTTCAATGCAGGGAGTGGAATTGTGGAATGTTTTGGGAAATCATGTTAAAGATGTAAACTCTGTGCTTATTAGGGATGCACCGATACCAGATTTTTGAAAACCGAGTACAAGTACAAGTACTTACATTAAAGTACTTGCCGATACCAAGTACCGATACAAGTACTAATTAATATTTTTTTAAATCATTCTAATTAACTTAAACTGTTTATTTTCATTAGACACTTCAAACATAAATAAACAAAGTACATTACTATTGGTAATCTGTAAAGTACAGGGATTAAAGTGAAAAAAAATCCTGAGCCTGAAACTTTTTTGTGTTGTTGATCAAATAAAATTGTAACATTTTGCCAACGTTTATTAAAAATGCTCTCTGAAAAGTGCAAACTGTTTTTAAACAATTCAGCTTCAAGTAACAAGCAAGTGTATTTTAAAGGGTTAAACATCTATGTTTACCTACATAAGTAACTTGATTCAATAACTACTGTAGTTTAGAGAGCAACAAGTCCCATGCATGCAGCTCAAAAACCTGTTTTATTTAACTACAGATTTTATTATTTTATTTAACTTTACTTATTCATGTTCCCCAGAGGGAAAATCAACCTTCTTATTTCAGCTGTCACCCCAGCTGTCACTGACTTTATCTGCACTGAACTCCGTTCAATCCTGCAGAAATAACTTGGAGCCTCCGTCAGAAAGGAGGGGGGAGGGGGGATTGTTTATGTGTTCAGCAGTGTGTGTGTGTGTGGGGGGGCTGCGCTTTGATTCGCTGCACCCCCCACATCAACACGAAGAGTCCGTTTGCTGCAGCTCACGCCTCAAAAACACACGCGCACACACAGAAGACCTGCACCTTGCGCTCTGTCGCTCGAAAGGGAGGACTCAGAGGAGGAGCGGACACACAGGAGGAGAACGCCGAAGCCGCACGGCTCAGTGCGCGCGCAGAGGACCGCAGCGGACCAGAGGCATTTTATTTTTTTGTACAAGTTTGGACATACTTTCAGGGCTTAAAGAATGTCCAAACTTGTACAAAAAAAAAAAAAGTTTTACATTTGAACTCTTACATAGTCAATGAAATGAAATGAAACTGGTATCGGGTCCTGTAGTATCGGAGCCCTTTTATGAGTACGAGTACGAGTAAACGCACATGGTATCGAACCGATACCCGATACTGGTATCGGTGCATCCCTAGTGCTTATGTTTGAAAAATGATCAAAACTAAATTGTTAACAAAATACTAAAACTTTCAGTTAAAGGTGCAGTCTGCAGTTTCTGTAGTGCAGTCTGTAAGTTTTCTAAAAATATATTTTTTAACATATTTCTTCAAAGATTACTTTGTCTAACATCAGTCTGTCAGGAGATAGTGACAAACTATCTCCTGACAGACTGATGTTAGACAAAGTAATCTTTGAAAAAACTATAGTCCCCTTGCTTCTCCAGGTGTTACTAAAAGCATTTCTAAAAAGCCACAGTGACCCGCCGTTAACCAGCCAATAAAAACAGAGTTTGTAACCAGCCAATAAAAACAGAGCTTGAATTTGAATCAGCCAATAAAAACAGAGCTTGAATTTGAATCAGCCAATAAAAACAGAGCTTGAATTTGAATTTCAGCAGAGCAAGGGGGAGCAGAGCCATATATGGCTCTGAGGGGGAGGGATCCGAATACTTTGCCTGCTGAAAATTTTTCTAAGTGCTGCGTTCTACAGAAACTGCAGACTGCACCTTTAAGTGTTTAATGTTCTAGATATTTGTAGATTAAGAAAAGTTACTCTTTTTGCTCTGTTACTCATAGATGATTATTGTTTGAATACATAGTTCCCAGACATGTGACTAGAATTCTAGAATTCTGGAATTTCCGCCATTTTAGTAGGATAAACAGACCGAGCAGCCAGAGCTAAGCTAAGCTACTCTTGACCAAGGTGCATATTTAGCAGTGGTTGGAGTTGAGTTGGAATAAATGTCAGGCGAAGCGGTACTGCCCCCTGGTGGAGAAGGGCAACAAGTTGTGAGATGGAGGAATAAATCATGTCAGACGAAGCGGTATTGCCCCCTGGTGGAGAAGGGCAACAAGTTGTCACCAATAAATTTCTCTGATCGTTGCCCACAACGGAGGAGCTGCTGCAGCTTTAAATCCATGGATGGATGCTTAATAACCAGTAACAGAGTTGTGAAGGACGTCCAAATCTTCATGTTAATAACTGTTCTGATGACTGGCAGAGTAAGTGATTACAATAATGTACACATAGATGTCCCTCGTAGCTACAGCAGCTAAGCTAGTCTTTGCTAAAGTAAGATCGGTGTTGTTTACTGCGTGCTAAGCTCATAGCTTGAGCTACAGTAAATATCAGCGTATTTTAACGTAACAAAGAATAGCTTAGCTAATGTAACTTGTGCCACAGTAAATATCAGCCATGTGTACTTTAGTAAAAGCTACATCAGCTATGCTAATCTGTGCTACTTTAAACACTGTTGCTAGTAAAGATGGCTGATATTTCTCACATTACATTATTTATTTAGACTGCCTTTCATACTTAAATTAGTGTTAACAAAATAAATTATTTGTAATTATTGCTGTCATAGTATTTTTAACGTTTCTCAGTAAATGTCACTGATATTTATTTTCCACTATGATCTGCCTTTGTTAATAAAGTTAGTGGTGAAAAGTTACAATTTGGTAACTCCTTTTAATCCAGTAGTGAAAGCATTTTAATCGTTTTCTCCCTTTGTGTTTCTGTGTAAGGTACTGAGTCCCAGGAGATCGATGAAGCTGGATGGATGAAAGATGGACGAATCTGCTTTTCAAGTACATTTGGTGTTGCTGTGAAAACATGCATTGCTAAATGAATGTGTGCTTACCTTTAGTTTGAATAAAACAGTTGTACCAAGTTTCACTTTGTTTATTTCAATACGTTGAATACGTTGTTTAATGTCCAATAATGAGAAGTTCTACTGCACATAAATAAAACTTAGATGCAGTGATTGTTCTTTTGGTAACTTACCAGTTTAGTGTTTTATTGACGTACAAAACATAAAAACATGCATGTTGCTGTTCATCCTCCAGGAGTAGACTGATAAAGTTCAGAATAAAAGCTATAATTATAAATTCAAAACAATTTAAACTGAATACAATATGAGAACTGTGGGAGATTTTATGTATTTTAATGAAATGATTTATCAAAACACTCTTCAACAAGGAATGATGGAGCCGAGTGCAGTTTCTGACAAATTAACCGATTTCTCGCCATGCGGGACCACCCGACTGCGCCAACTCCTCCGGATCTGAGACTGGACCCATCAGGCGTAGGATCTGAGACTGGACCCATCAGGCGTAGGATCTGAGACTGGACCAGGCGTAGGATCTGAGATGGACAGGCGTAGGATCTGAGACTGGACCCATCAGGCGTAGGATCTGAGACTGGACGCAGGAGTAGGATCTGAGACTGGACCCGTGTCTACGAGCTTTTCACTCATCTGGACCTTTAAAAAAAAAAAAAAGATTAGTAAACATTGTCATTTTTTGCATCACAAAGTTTAAAATAAGACTCCAAGTTTGCTACTCAAAGTAGGAAAAATAAAAATAAATACAGTTGCACCTAACATTTTTTACTCATTCACAAAAATAAATGTTCAATTTTATATTGATTTTAGTAAATTTATCTTAGATTTAATTTATTTTTGAATTACTGTGCTGGTTTACTTGTGTACCTGCTGCTTGTTCCTCTGCTGCTATCAGAGTACTGGTAAGTGTGTCTGTCAACTTCAGTGTGGGGTTCTGGTCACGAGTGAGGGAAGAATGGAGCGTGAGCTTGACAGACGGATTGGTGCAGCATTTGCAGTATTAACGGACTCTGTACCGGTCCATTGTGGTGATGAGCTGTAAGACCAGGCCGTCCTGAACAACATAAAACATTTAATACATTATATATACTGTGCATTTATACTTATATATATACACATTTACACTTATACATTTTGATTATAATTTTACTGCTGTAAATGTCATAGTTTTACCATTAGTGTGTTACTGTTTCTGTAATTTTTAAACCTCTTATGTTGTTTGTGAAGCAACTTGATAACAGTTTATCTGTCATGATGATTTGGTTGAAGCTTTAGATTTTAATCATTTGAGAACATGTTAATGACCAGATCATTTTTATTATGTCCTGAAACATTAAAGCCTGAAATGAACTGAAAGAGGGTAGACATTTTTTAAACCACTGTAACACATTGTGTAGGCTACCTAAAATATTTCCTCCAGGATGACTGGCTTGCATTACCTGTCTCAGAGACAGTTTATCTGTCGTTAACATGTGTGTGTGTGTGTCAGCCTGATGTCACAGGGTAAAAGGTTCAGAATAAAACATTAACAAGCAGCTTCCTAACAACAAAGAGTCTAGCATAAACACAGGTGGGACACTTTGTTCCCGTTAGTGTTACAAAGTGGAGGTTAGCATTAGCATAGCGTTGCTAAGCTAACGTCAGTAACAGACAGTAACAGAGGAGCAAGAAACTGAAAAAACTGTTCAAACACACACAGTTTTGCAAAATTATTCACAAAGAATTTTGGTTTACCGAACAAAAAGTGATCGGAGCATATTCTTGATGTTGTGGAGGGCCTGGTCGAGGGCACACACACACAGAGCCAGTAACCTACACTGCTACTAGTGGTCAGGAATGGAAGTATCGCCAACCAAAATGGCGGAAAACCCGGAAATTCCACTTATGTGACGTCACATGGGAACTATGTATTGATTGTTTGAACTTGTTTTGTTTAAAAAAAAAAAGGGGGGCAGATAAATTAGATTTCTTCTTCTTTCTGCCACCTTTCATTTTATGTATTCTTTCATATAATGTGTGATATGTTTTTTTCTTTTTCTTTTGGTTTTTAATGTAAAATAAATAAATTATTAAATAAATAAATAAATGAAGTCCATGAGCCACAAAGGCGTCAATGACTTTTTTCTTCCTTGTCGGCTTTCAGTTTTAAAAGTCTCTCTGCCTCCATGGAGATCAGAAGAAAGCCTGCCTTCATCAGAAATGAAATCCTCCATTTCGAAATTATAGCCAATCAGGAGAAAAAAATAACTGAATCACTGCACTTGACTTTCCTTACATTAAATTGTAGCGCGTTGTCCCTTCCTTCTGCAGCAGAGCAGAGCAGGTGCAAGCCACTAGCCCCGCCTCCTCAATGAGGCGTGCCTCAACCGGCACAATTTCTCAGCCGTTTATGATCGTTCAGCACAAGAAACACGTTACACACACACAGTTTTTTACAAAAACACTATACTGTACATTATATTCACCAGCTTAAATATAGAAATGTAGTTTATATAGCAAAAGTATTTGGACATTTTAAGAGACATAAATGGGGCAGGAATACGGGCTCACTGCAGCATGCAGCACCCAGTCAGCCGAGTGATTGCGCAATCCCTGGTGCAGTGTGCCTCAGTGTGCCTCTGAATTATTCTGTCACGAATGGGTTTTTGGATTCAAAGACAGCCAGAGACAGGAGTGCAAAAAACAAGAACAGTTTTTATTATATTTGCTGCTGGTTGCTGGAGTCAGGGTCCAAGGTGAGAGTCCAAACTTCTCAGTCTGTGTGTGGCAGGTGGAATCCAGAGGGAAAGTCAAAAGCAGTCAGGGTCGTTTCCATGGTCAGAAGTGCAGATAAATCCAAATGGGGCAAGGCAAGGCGAGGAGTCAAAAAACAGGCAGAGGTTCGTGGTCAAAGCAAGGATTCAAGGCATGAACAAGATTCTATGATTAAAGGCTTCACTATCAGGGACTGTGGAAGGTATAATAATTCAGCACTGGTGGAGAGTGAGAATGCAGCTTTTAAAGGGTGCAGAGCAGGTGAACTAGATGGCTGAACAGGTGAGTGGAATCATTGCTGATTGCTGGGAGGCGTGGCATGGAGTGCAGGCTTGAGCTGGAGGATGGGTGATAGGCATTACAAAGCATTACAAAGCAGGGGAAGATAAACTATGACAAAAGGGGCTGAAAACAATAACAGGAGGGAGTGAGTGTGAAGGCAGGGCCAATGGGAGGTGGGTCAGCGGGGCCGCTGATCATGACACTGCGTGCGTCTCTTCTCAGTATTTGAACGCTAAATAAGAAAAATCGTGATTTTGAATAAAAAATAACTTAAAACAGGTTTAGTTTTAAGTAAAATAAGTTTATAGTACAAATCAAAGAATGAATATAATAATTACATTTATTTTTTCAATTTACTTTTTTTTTTCTTTCCATGATGACAGGTGAGGCATGGCCTCACTTGCCTTCCCTGACTGCACGTCACTGCTGCAGACATGTTCCTGTTTTTAGTTTTCTACATCGGCTTATAATCTATGCTGGTGAAGATTCTCAGCCGTCCAGGACATGATGAAATCAAAAAAGGCGTTCAATACAGGATCAACTGGACTTTATTTGTTGCAGAAAACGTTTCGACTTCTGTCCAGAAGTCTTTTTCAATTCTGTGAATTGAAAAAGTGAATTCTGTGAATTGAAAAAGACTTCTGGACAGAAGTCGAAACGTTTTCTGCAACAAATAAAGTCCAGTTGATCCTGTATTGAACGCCTTTTTTGGCTTATAATCTAGTTTTTTTAAATACACTTTTCTTTCTTTTACTCCTCAATTTATATGCTTTCCTTTATGATTGTCTACTGTTGTCTTTGTTGTCCACTGTTGCCATCACTCTGTTAAAATCAAGTCTCTCTTGTCCCCGAGGCTCAAGAGACTATATGCCACGGACTTCCGTTCCAGCACTCCCGCAGTCATGAGACAGACCGCGCACTTCCGGTTAGCGGGAAAGACACAAACAGAAATGACTAAATACAATTAATAAAAGATCTGCATCCACACCAATAATAACTCCATACACATATAAATCCATATAAAATTATGGCGACATTCCCCCTACGGATAGCCGCGATAAATTATCGCCGAAACCCCACCTCGGAACAGCTGTTCCCACCGGTGGGCGGACACAACGGAACTCACATGTAGTGCCGGTAGCGCGCAGCCGCTTCCCGTTTCGGGTCTGTTTCCTGGTTTGCTACTAGGAGCTAACGCTAACAACAACGGCAGTGGATGGGACCCGGAAGTGGCGGATATGTCCAATATTTTAATTACGTCACGACCCCCCGTGGCATATAGCCTATTGAACTAACCTGTATAAATAAAGGTTGAATGAATGCTGAAGGTGACATCTGGGTGACTGTTACAATAAAATTTTACATTTTAGACATACCTATTTGAACCTGTGACACATTTTCCAGCTTCATTTGGATCTAGTTCAATGTCCTCACCACCCCAAGGCACCTGCAACACCCCAACAGACCAAAACGGCATTAAGTTTCAGATACGACTTCCACATTTGTGTTTGTTATATAAACAATAATGGGAAAACTGAAAATGAATCAGTCCGATTTGTCAAACTTACAGAAAAAGGAAGCTCCATGGTTTCAACTACAACAGGACTGTAGTCCTCCAAAATGCACCTCCAAGACCTGAACACCCATAAAAACATAGACAAAGATTATTTTGACAATGACAGACACAACTACCAAAAATAAAAGCAACACTAAAACAAACAGTGCTCTTTCATTTTGTAGTGCTTGTTCCTCTATTTAAAAACAAAATTACCATGTACTGTAAGTTCCGGACTACAGTATAAGCTGCTACATTTTCACTTTCTTTGAAGCTAATACAATGCTGTGGCCAATTTATGGAAATAAATAAATAAAAAAATCACCAGCTAACGAGCTTCATGCCACCAAAATGTTTAGCCTTATAACACCTGGGCGCTCACATAGCTGCCCAATACACGTCTCTATTGGGGGGATGGGTCCTCATGACTCAATGGACTACCTGTATAAATAAAGGTCGGTGTTTCCCCTAGTTTACTTGCCTTGGCAGAATGTTCATATCTTTCATGCTTTTTGCCTGGGTGGTGGGGGTGGACACGGAGACATGTCTGTGCTGTGCGGTGTTTG
>JBBPBX010001710.1:11845-28718 GCA_038048925.1 Garcialebias charrua | reverse complement strand
GGGGTTACCTGTATATATATATATATCCTAAACACATATTTTGAAAGTACCTGTTTTATCTTTGTTTAACTGGTCTTACCCTTGGGGGGAACCAAGCTAGAGTCTTCCTCTCGTTGTACATGAACATCTCCGATTCAGGAGCCATCAGCTCATCAAACAGGTGGAGAAAAAGGTCCTTTTTGTTCACATTCGTGATCTTCCTGTCGTCATTAAACTGCACCTGGGTGAGGAAATAAAAACACAAGAATGAAACGGTTGAAAACAATATCAAGTCAAATCAGAATTATTTATATATCACCGTTATCTGCGGTTTAGTGGAGGAACAAGTTTTACCATATTATAAGAAAATCACAACCAGATTTAAATGGTTACTTTAATCGAGCCAGACTTTTAAAAATGAGTGTTGGGTGCAGGGCTTAATTTGAGTCGGATCCTGCCAGAACAGGATCTGGGAACCTTCTTATTTTGAAAGGGTGCGCTTCGGTAACTGTTTGCTTAGATCTGGTAACTCTCATGCTTACTAATGCTAAAGTTATGAACAAATACGACTGCATTAAATCAGGGGCGGACTGGTCATCGGGAGCACCGGGACATTTCTCGGTGGCCTGACCAGCTCAGTGATCGCAGAGGGGCTAGACCAAAGGCTCAGTTCAGGTCGCACCTGATTCTTTTAAATAAACAATATGCCACTCACTCAGGTGTCCGCCTCACAAGCTCCCTGTGCAGGAGCGATGGGGACAGACAGACCCCACCCCCTGCCCCTCCTTTCTCTTTCTGAAGCTACACAACAGGTTGTGCACCCACAGGCACATGGATGTTTGACAGAAGCAGTGTTTTACAAATGTACCATACCATACCAATTTATTTATAGAGCACTTAAACAGACACGAGGCCAACCAAAGTGCTGTACAATAGAAACAAACAAGCACAGCAGACAGGAAAACATAAAATAAAATTATAGATACAAATAGCAACAGAAACTAACTAAAATGGCGAACAATGTATAGTACAGAGAGGATCAAAACAAATCATACTGTGTTAAAGGCGAGAGAATAGAAGTGGGTTTTCAATGTAGGTAGACGTAGATATTTAACAACCTGTTAAATACACCAAAATGCAGGAAATCACATCTACTTTATTCAAAATATTCTGGGGGAGGACACCCAGACCCCTGCCTTGCCAGTCTGCCCGCTATTTGCGTTCCGGCATTGATCGGTTTACAAATTAAACCCTGGTTAGGTGTACTGGTATATATAACATGTCCTGTGTTGTTGAGGTCTAATTCAAACAAGGACCCACATCTTCCAGAAAAATAAAGTGTTTAGTTCCCCAAAATTTAATAAAACAACATCAAATCTGGTAATTTTTTTATATTTACCAAAAGCTCCCTTTCGAAGACGGAGTGATCGGCTGCAGCGAGCTGTCTGAAAGTGTCCTCGACCAAGTGTGTTCGCCTCAGAGTCAGCTGGAAAACTGGAGCAGCAGACGACCACTGTGGCCATGCCAGACCCATCTTATAAACGGTGTGATGCATGCCCTGTTGTTACAAAATACTGTCTTAATAGAACATCTTCGGGAGGGACATTTGCAGCCATATGACTGACAGTAGGCAGCATCACTCATGCAGCAGTATATTTATAAATAATGCCGTGTTGAATACAAGTTGTACCTTCATCACATATGCTAAGATGTTAAACACTGCGGTCTTGCAAATCAGAGGCAGAACAAAGGGGTAGCTGCAGAAACTGACAGCGGTGTGCTCATCATCCTTAAAAAAAATGTATTTATTTCACCAAGATAAAAAAATAACATAATTGCTTATTAAACCAGTTATTGAACAAACAGATCAGACACTTTATAACTGTTTTTACCTGTTTAAAAGACGCCAGCCAAAGACAGACGTCCTCAAAAGGCACAATAGCCGTACTGATTTCCATCACATAAAAGGTGTTCAGTGGGACAGTGTAGGACTTCCCAGTTTTGTTTGCCTGTAAATAAATCGATTGTACAAAACAAAAACAGCCAGAAACCCTGTTAAAAATGAAGCCTGTGGTACACATTTCCACTCATTCAAGCCACTTGTCATGCAATCAGCAAAAGCTATGGGTCAGACAATGCGGCATTTGAAGACAAACTTTACAACTGGCTGAATATAAAAGACACTGCTCAATATTTATCTATTTTATAGTTAAGTGATGAGTTCTTAAAATAATGATAATTTCTTATTTCACCACAACTCAGTCATCAGTCTAACATGAAGCATCAAGTGCTGACCTTGTAGAGCAGCTTGAGGGCTTCCAGCAGGTATTTGACTCCTGGGTTGTGAGTAAGCAGGAGGCCGTTCTTTAGCATGAAGGCCAGGGCATTTTTGAAAACCACAATGTGCTTCATCAGGAGAGGGGCTGACAGAGCAGACCACCAGCTTTCTACAGAGAAAAATAAATATATAAAACATGTTCAGTTTCAAAGTTACATGGCATGTGAATTAAAACTAGAGAGTATCTTACCTTATCTTGAACTTTCAAAAAGTAATCATTAAATGCTCATCTATACCTTATTACTTTTTAAAAATCTATTCAGTTCAAGATGGCTTCCAAAGATAAGCCACTCTGATAAATGGAGAGAAAGACTGAAACACGGTCAATTTTACAGATATGGAGCTAAAATTGGGTCAAGTAGTAGCTGAAAGTCATGCCAAATATATACTCAAAGCACCAAATGGTTGCACAAGATCTGAATTTTAAACTTTGTGATTAACTACTGGAGTATCATACCTGCAAACTCAGAAGGGATGAAAAAGGTGACAAACGTTGCGCCAACCCCCCCCCCCCCGAAAGATTTTGTAATTTTTTAACATGCTTCAGGTAAAAGTCATTTACTAACCTGATTTAATGAGAACATAAATAGGAAAGATTGTGTCAACCAAAAAATTAACAACCAACAACAGCAGCAAGTCAAATACAGCAGAACATTTTGCTAACAATGCGCTGCTCCGAGTCAACAGATGCATTTAAAAACTTAAGACTTATCTCTTCAGACAGGCTTTTGGTTAATTTTGTACATTGATTTTAGAGTTTGTTATGTTTTACCTTTTAGTATTTCTGTGATTTTATTTTTCCTTTTGTAAAGCACTTTGTGACTCTCATGTCTGTGAAATGTGCTATATAAATAAAACTTACTAACAGTAAAAACTCATTTCTTAAATGTTTTGCCAGAAATTTTTGAATAAAGTAGATGCCATTTCCTGCATTCTGGTGTAGTTTAACAAGTTGTTAAACATCTATGTTTACCTACATGTAAACACTTGATTCAATAACTATTTTAGAGACATCTAACAAAATAAAGTCAGGTCCTGTGGACAGATTAAAAAATTGTTTAAATTATTATTGATCATGCATCAGGATATTTTAGACACACCTCATTCAACTAGTTCATATAGACATCATCCTGTTTTTAAACTCACTCCTGTGGCTAAGATAATGAAATTAATGTGACAATTTATCAGTGACTTTAGGGGTACAATTGACTGTTATTAATTTTTATTTAGTTTTATTAACACAAAATGCCATTTTACTAAACAATGGTGACACTCAATAAATATTAACTTTACCCAATGAGCAGGTGACATTTTAATAACCACCAACAGTGAATTTAGGAGGGGCTTTTTAGTTTTCTGATTTAGTGATACACACCGTGGTGAAGTTAGTTCACGACTCCGTCATGTTTTCATCAGCGTGGTTCTCCCGTGTCACTTTGCAAAACTGCATGTTGCAGGTTTTTTTTTTTTATCTTTGTGAAGCTTCAAGAGCTCACACACGTTGGAGGAGTTGGCTCGAACAGTTTTCTCTGCTCTCTTCCCTCGCGCTCTGTTGAACCTCCGCGCGCCACTCGCACAGAGCTCTCTGGGCTCGCGCTGCAGAGTCTTTTTTTTTAAAACTTCAAGTGCGACTAAACCCCTGTGGATCGGTAACTCCTCCTTCCAAAATCTCCCTGAAAATGGGCGTGTCGAGAGACAAGGAGGGGTGGAGGTAGAGTTGTGCTTTTGTTCACGCCTCCACCTGCAACAACCTAAAACAAATTAAACCTCTAGCCAACAACATACACCAAGCAACAACAAAGAATAAACATGTAGATGTATTTATCTATTCCACCCATTCCATCCAAAACCAAAGGCCTAAAAAAATGAAAATGAAAAGAAAAATAAAACCGCTTGTCAGGAGTGAAATGCAGCATTTCCATATAAGGTATGCACTTCTCATCTCTGCAGGGGATTGGCTCTGCTTGAACCACCTGTGTGACATCACACATGAGCAGACATGTCACACATGAGCGTTTGCACAAATAAGAAAATTAAGGTGTAATCCACCAGTTCAACCCATAGAACTACCGTAAACACATTTTTAGACCAAATATTGCCAAATATTGCCAATTTACACAGATATGCACAATTATGTGAGAATAAACACAGCCATAGTGCTAGATAACATTTTAAACACATTCTAGGGAGTTTATCAGCTAAAAAAAGTTAATTTTGGGTTTAGTCGCACTTTCAGTTCAAAGATTTCGCTGTCGTCTCCTCCCCCTGTCTATCCTGAGGTTGTGATTGGCCAAATGACGCGCTCCAACAAAGATGTTTTATTATCGACAAGATGCCTTGCTCTGTCTTGAAATCCAGTCAGTGGGAAATAATGCATTCTAATCTGCCACGGGTCTGACCCCCCCCCCCAACCTCGAAAACAAAAACTCATCGGATCTACACGAATCACGTAAATGATATATTTTGCTTTGAAAACGGCGAATTTCGCCGAAAGGTGACTAGTTTGCAGGTATGGCCTTGTTGGACATTTCTACCTTTCTCGATTGCAGAGTGCGGCAGGCCTAGGCCTGTGTACAGCACCTGTACGAGCTGACGCGGACATTTCTACCTTTCTTTGAACCTTTCTACCTTTCTTTGAACATTTCTACCTTTCTTTGAACCTTTCTACCTTTCTTTGAACATTTCTACCTTTCTTGAACGCAGAGTGCGGCAGGCGTTTGCCTGTGTACAGCACCTGTGTGAACGGACGTCACGCGGGCATTTTTTCCTTTCTGTGATTAAGTTTTAGAGCAACTGTCTTTTCTGACTGCGTTGTGGTTCTGCAAACATTATAAGTTGCCGGTCAAAGCAGATGACCGCTTGTCCTGAGCCTGGGTCTGCTAGAGGTTTCTTCCTTCTAAAAGGGAGTTTTTCCTTTCCACTGATGCCTAGTGCTTGCTCAGGATAGGAGACTGCAGCCAGGCCAAGATTTGACTTGTTGCTGGATTCATTAGATAGTAAACTTTACTAGTTTAACCGTAATTTTATTAGTGGGGGCTGTTAGCTCCCGCTAGCTCCAGAACGAATTTAGCTTAAAAAACCACGTAGCTGCATTTATTGTTCGCTTACCTGCTGCCTCTGTCACCCTCCTGGGTCCTCTGGACTGTTTTGGATTTTCTCCTGTGCTCCTCTTCGAGGTAATGATCATTCAAATTACCTCTTTCTGCTTCTTGTATATCTTTCTTGGAGCCGTGGGCCTGCTGTTAGCGGCTAGCTCCATGCTAGCTTCCACCGGATCGACAACAATGTTGACCTACTCCGCTTCGCAGCTGTTTGAATTTAACAACTGCTCCATTCCTCCTTCTATTTCGACCATTAAACAACTGGGACTTCTGCGTAGACCTCGTTACATCCATAGAAGCTCTCGAAAGAAATTAGTTCACTTTAGGCAAACTGGCTCTGACTCGATTGCTACTGTCTGGTCTGAGAGACGTGTCGCACCTCGACGACGTCATCAGAACGCTGCGTCTGTGGTCCTTTGTAGTCCACAGCACACGAAGTGGCAAGGAAAACGTGGAGTGGACTTCAGTCTGCTTAAACCTCTTCAAAAACAATCTGCTCCAACTAGTATTAAAATAGAACTTTTTAATGTTCAATCACTTTCAAACAAATCATGTCTAATTCATGATCACATTTTGGAGAAGAATTTGGACCTCATGTGCCTCACAGAAACTTGGCATAGACCGGATGTGTACAGTTCTTTAAATGAAGCTTGTCCATCTGGATACAGCTATCTGCAGAGAGCCCGCAGCACTGGCCGCGGTGGTGGTCTGGCTGTAATCTACCGCAGTAGTTTAGGGCTGTCGCATCTGGTTTCTCAGGATTTTTCTTCTTTTGAATGTCTGGCTTTCAGCTTCAAAGCCCCACTCCTGATGAATGTTATATTAATTTATAGACCTCCCAAACCGCATGTTTCATTTAACTCAGAGATACATGACCTCTTCACTTATTTCTGCACCTCCCCTGTGAAGACTATTTTTCTTGGCGACTTGAATATCCACGTGGACAATTCCTCTTCACCTCTGGCAACAGATTTTAAGTCTCTTTTGGATTCTCTTAATCTCACTCAACATGTTGACGCCCCTACGCACAGCAGGGGGCATACTCTGGATTTGGTGATTACTGACACTGTACTCATCAATAATTTATCTGTATATGACCTGGGTGTCTCAGACCACAGGGTCATCTCCCTGGAAGTGCCTTCATCTTCGCCTGCTTCAAACCCAAAACGACCCATCCAGTTCCGTGACCTTAAAAACATTTCCCTTGATGTTCTGTCTGCTGATCTTCACACCCTGACCACGGTCAATCATCCTTCTGCAGATGACTCTGTGGATTACTACAACCAATCTCTTCGGGAGCTCCTGGACCTACATGCTCCCTTGAAAACAAGACTGGTGTCTTTCTCCCGTTCAGCCCCTTGGTACACTGATGAGCTGCGCAAGATGAAGGCAACTGGCCGTGCTATCGAGAGACGTCTAAAATCATCTGGTCTCTCGGTACATAAGCAGGCGTACAAAGAACATCAGAAAGCGTACGCCTATTCTCTTAAAGAAGCACGCTCCAAATATTATTCCAACATCATCAACACCTGCCCTGGAAACTCTAAACAGCTCTTCTCCACAATAACTCGTCTGCTTAATCCCATTAAACAAACTCTTGAGGACTCTGCTCAAAAATGCGACCTGTTTCTTTCATCTTTTAAAACCAAAATTGACACTATCAGATCTCAGCTCCACAACCTCCCTGTTCTCAGTGTGCCATCTACCCGTCTGCATTCTGGGACCCTTAACAGCTTTGACGAAGTTGTTCAGAGTGAGGTGGAGGCCATCATCAAGAAAATGAAGCCTTCATCCTGCGCCCTGGATCCTTTCCCCTCGTCTCTCATAAAATCCAATCACTCTGCAATAGGCCCACTTATCACTCAAATAATAAATCAGTCTCTTCAATCTGGTCATGTTCCACTGCCTCTAAAAACTGCCATCATTAGGCCTCTTCTGAAAAAATCTAATTTGGATCCCGACATTTTTTCTAATTACCGCCCAATTTCACACCTCCCTTTTCTGTCTAAAGTGCTGGAAAAAGCAGTTGCTGCTCAGCTGCAGGATCACTTACAACAACACTCCCTGTATGAGAAGTTCCAGTCTGGATTCAGGGCAGCTCACAGTACTGAGACTGCACTGCTGAGAGTTACTAATGATGTCCTCTTGGCTGCTGACACTGGCTCTCCCTCCATCCTTGTCCTCCTTGACCTCACTGCAGCCTTCGACACTGTGGACCATAGTATCCTCCTCCACCGTCTTCATGTGGAGGTCGGTCTCTGTGACACCGTCCTGGACTGGTTTAAATCTTTCCTCTCCAATAGGCTGGAATGTGTTAGTCTTGGCAACGCCACGTCCCAGACAGTCTCTGTCTCCTGTGGTGTCCCTCAGGGGTCGGTTCTGGGGCCCCTGTTGTTTTCCCTTTACATGCTGCCTTTAGGTCAAATTATTAATCAGTTCAACATTTCTTTTCACTGTTATGCCGACGATACACAGCTTTACATCAGGACTGGAGCATCCTCATCTTCCACCTTGTCATCTCCATCTTCACTCACTGCCCTCTCTGCCTGCCTGGAGGCAATTAGGGCATGGATGAATCAGAACTTTCTTCAATTAAACTGCTCCAAGACCGAGGCCATACTGATTGGCACCCCTCACCAGGTACAGACATCTACTATAACAACACTTTCCTTTTCTGGACAAGACATCCCCCTCTCCACCTCTGTTACAAATCTTGGAATAAAAATGGACTCCAATCTTACATTTGAAAATCACATTAAGCTTCTGTTTAAAACTTGCTTCTTCCATCTTCGAAACATCTCTAGACTTCGCCCATCCCTAACTTTTTCCGATGCTGAGAAGCTCGTCCATGCTTTTGTCTCCTCCAGGCTCGACTACTGCAACTCCCTGTTTATTGGAATCCCTGGCAAAAACCTTCAGAAACTTCAATATATTCAAAACAGTGCTGCAAGGATCTTGTTGCGAGTTCGTAAATTTGAACATATTACGCCCATTCTTCATAACCTTCATTGGCTTCCTGTCGCCTACAGAATTCAGTACAAAACTGCTCTCATTACACATCAATGCTTACATGGAACTTCACCAGATTATCTGAAGGATATTCTTATTCCACACTCATCCACCCGGTCGCTGCGGTCACAGAACAGTAATCTCCTTCACATTCCGAGAACCAAATTAAGGACCATGGGAGACCGGGCTTTCAGTGTGGCTGCCCCCCGCCTGTGGAACTCTCTTCCTGACTGTCTGAGGGTCCCACAGTCTGTGGTTGACTTTAAGAGCGGCTTGAAGACCTTTCTTTTCAACCGAGCATACTCTGCCTCCTCATGATTCTACTTTTGATCTTAGTTGATACTGTTATTGATTTTACTTGTTCTATTACTTGTTTTATTGACATTTAATTTCTGTTGCACCGTGTAGCACTTTGAGATTTTCATTAATGAAAAGTGCGTTATAAATTGAATTCATTATTATTATTATTATTATGTCTGGACTGAAGCAGAGATCGCTCCCAAAAGCGCCGCATGCAACGAGCGGACATAAAAGGGCGGAGGAGGAACGAGCTATTTTTAGCATCGATTCGGGCTAAAAGGAGCAGCTCATGGCGGCGCGCGCAGACGGCTTTCGGTAAGTTATCTTAAGCTAGCACTAACAGTAAGTCAAATGAGTAATAAAAAAGAGCTAATTTTAAAACAACAACAGTTTAGAGATACTGGCTGTTACAGAGGGCGGAGTTAATGTAAACAGATTTTTGAAGGGCGTGACCATGAGAGCTCATTATCATAAACCAGTCGTTCAAAATGAAAGTTAAAAATGGCAGAATTAAAAAGGGTATAATTGATTATCTAAGAATTATTTTGTGCATTAAATTGAATGAACATTGTCTGGATAGCCCGCAGACATACCATAAAATTTTTAAAAACCTATCTGTGGTCTCCTTTAAACCATTCTGTAACTTTAAACGCTCAACAAGTTCAGTGCGATGTTTGTACCTTGTCCCAGACGAGCTCGGCACCCTCGCCTTTCTCCTGCAGCTGTGAGCAGAGAGTCTCCACGCTTTGTCGGAACATCTGGCAGTAACCCCAAACACCCAGAACCTTCTGGTCCTTCAAGCCCGAAGCTGGAGTCTCTTTCAGAGGACGCACTGAAGGAACAACAAAAAGTTACTAATGCGAATGAATCAACAGAGGCATGTTTTAGATGCATGCCCAACACGTTTCTGGCAGGTGGAGTTTGTGTTGTGCACCCTGTGTCAAACAGTTCAGATTCAGGGGAAGCCTGAGGTGACATTTAGAAGGTCAAAATGTTTCTCTACACTAAGGGTCTTTTCACACCTGAAAGTTTGTATCATGGTCTGAACAAACACTTGAATTCAGGTTTGTGTTTGCACAATTCTTCGTCACAATCAGGTTTTTTTTAAAAAGAGGCAAAAACAGAATGAACAGAAACTCTCTGTTGCCATGTATTCATTTGTGGGGTGGCTGAGTGGTTGGAGCAGTTGGTGGTTCGATTCCACCAGCAGTCACATGTTGAAGTGTCCCTGGGCAAGACACTGAACCCCTCGTTGCCTCCGATGTGTGTCCCATTGGTGTATGAATGTGATCTAAATCTAACAAGGTTAAGTCAGGTCCTCTGGACAGATTATTTTTATTGAAATGTTTCATCTTTTATCCAAAAGACTTCTTCAGTCTGAATCTTTTGGATAAAAAACAGAACAAGAATCGGTCCAGAGGACCTGACTTACCTTGTTAGATTAATCTACCTGGATTATTGAGCATGCGTCTAAAGCACCGATTAGCCTCTACAGATTCAGATTACCGGTAGCTTTGTAAAGATCTAGTAGAGTGCTGTGTGGATGGGTACATGAGGGCAGAAATTGTGTTGTAAAGCACTTTTGAGTATCTTGATTAGATACAAAGGTGCTATAGAAGTATAGTCCAGTTACCATTTATTAACGTCAAACAACAAAAAAAGTCCTGATTATAAACTAACAGCACTTTCAAGCCAGAAACCATCTGTTGGCTCAGAAACCGTTTCCAGAGAGAGACTGCTAGAGGCCGTAGGATTCTATTCAAACGATAGATGAATCCAGATATATTAATTTCAAGTCCACAAATGTTAAAGATACCTTCGTTTTGACACGATAAACAAAAACGATGAAAACCAGAGTTTTGTTTCTTTCTGTACAAAACCAGCTTTCTCAAGTTGGTCCAAACTTTATAATTTCGGCCTGAACAAGACACAAAGGTCTGAATGTGCAGATCAAAAATCTACCGGTAATTTATCACAGAACTCTGCTCCAACATGTTGGTGCTTGTAGAAAGACATACCAGTGTTCTCCAGCTGCTGCCAGTCCAGAGGTGTCGGGGCTTTCCTCTTCTTCCACAGCTTGTCCATGGTCAGCAGGTACATGATGTCGTCTTTGAAAAGCTTGAGAGGAGAGCCAATCACAGCAGAGCATGTTAATGCACATTAAAGCTACACTGACTAAAACAACCAGAAATGTAAAAAGGAATGTGGGTTTTCAAGTATTTGGCAAATTGTTGCGTAAACAAAGCCCTGCAGCTCAAACAGCTGAAGTTTCTGCAAACCAAAGTTAAAACAACAGTTTTTGTATAAAACTAAGAATTAAAAAATATAATTGTAGCCAGTTTCATGATATAAATACATCTGATCTGTGTTCAGCAAGTTTAAATAAACATTTATTTGCGAACTTTTAACATTAAGCTCATGTTCTTTGTTCTCCATGTCTTGTCTGAATTAATTTGAACAAAAACATTGTTGCCCAGCTGATGCGAGTGGATTGTACCTTGTTGAAGACTTTGACCGCGTCATATCCAGTTGATTTGGCCCATTCTTTGGTGGAAACTCGTTTGATGTCTCCGTCCTTTTCAGAGGCGGTGGCTCGAGCTGCCGTCTCTTCAGGATTCCCTGTTTACAGAAAACAGTGCAGGGATGATCAAGTATCTTTACCTGCTTCCCTGATAATCTCGTCCTGTAAACCATGGTATTTTTCTGTATAAATTATGAAACAAGTTCTGTGTTCACTCACATGCAGCTTCTGGGTCTGCCGTGTCCGGTGACACTTCTTGATCTGCGTCTTCTTCTCCAAACAGCTGGCTAAAAATGCAACAAACACCATGAGACCAAACGACAGGAAACTGCAAGTTTCACACATATCGTACCTGCGCTACCAAATAACATTTACACAGAGGCTGAATAAACATTTATAAATTAGCTACAAATAAAACCACAAGTGAATGCTGATTAATGACAGGATGAAGTAATGCTGTCCAGGGAGGCTTTTCAGACTGCAGTTTGTTTAAAGTGACGTTACGATAAAAAATGAGCCTTACTTGAAGAGATACTTGGCCCAGACGATGCAGTGAATGGGCTCAGATGGTGTGTTTCTTATGGTGCATCCTGGGAAGGTCTTCTGGGTGGGTTTTGGTTGACACTCATAGCATTCAGTCATTCCCTATAGGTGGAGGAAACCGTGGAAAGAGGAGCCCAAAGAGTCAGGTAGCACAGCCACTGTCCTCACGATGATTTGCTTAAAAACTGGCAGCTATGGAATAAATTTGATCAATGCTATTTGTTGGATTTTAGAAAGAAGAGCATGTTGTACCTTTTTGATGACAGTGACTTGTCCCAGGTACCCGGCAGTGCCACTCTCAATCAGAGGAATATCGGCAGCCAAACACATCCTGTTCACATGGTTCCGAGCAGCTAGGGAGTGATATTTTTATTTAAATCAACTAAAAGTAACCTGGAGCAACAGAAATGTCTCAATAAACAGGCGATGTGACGATACCTCTGTTATCCAGAGCGTTCATCACCAGCATGAAATTTCTGAAGAACTCCACGTTGTAATCAGGGCTGTTAAAAGAAAAAGAAAAAACTGGCATGTTTCCCCCTCACACAACAGAATATCCTGATAAAATCTAATTAAAACAAAGGAAACTCACTTCATGATGCTGTCGTGGTAGGCTGTGATGTTTGCACTGGGGCAGAACTGCAGGGAGCTCTCCTTGGCCACCTGAAAACACCAGGACCAAATGCACAAACATTACTAACCTTTATACGTACTGTAGTTGTAAACATGATCTGAGTTTAAACTAAAAGTCACCTGTGCTTTGGATTTGCCAACATGTTTCTTCTGAAAGAGGAACTGACGGTTCAGGTTGCTCACATCAATCGTGTCCAAGTCAATCTGCAGGAATCAAAAGGACTTCAAATCACCACATGTAGTTTAACAGCTAACGCTAATTAACCTGCTACAATAGTCAATGTTAATGCTCAGTATCTCTGGATTTGTTCAGATGTTCCACATTTATGTAAAGCAGACACAATTTTTTGACAATTTCAACAGAAACCAAATAAGAAACTAACTGTTATTTACTGACTTTCACAAAACTTTGCACCAAGTTAAAGCAGCAAAATAAAAAAAACATCTCAAATTTGTTGGAATAAACGGTAGCCTCAATACCTCTACACCACACCAGAAAAAAAAATCTGACGTTGAACCATAAAACGCAAACATTTAGTCTCTTTGTTGTGACTACAGCTCAGTAAAAACACTTACTGTCCAGAATGAAGGTCAGCAGTGTTTTAAACCAGCAGTCAAGAGCTCCTTATCCTCAGTGCAAATAAATGGAAGTACAATAAAACATATTTCAGCTGTACCATTTTTGGTTTTCTATAAAAAAAATCTAAAAAGCACACATATTTATTCTTCCCAAGGTTGAGGACAAATAATTAAACAACAGGCATGCTATGTTTGAAGTGTAAAAGATAATGAAACTAACAATTTTTATCTTTGTTCTCTCAACAAAGAAGAATCCGTCCAGAGGACCTGACTTAACCTTGTATATTGAGCATGCACCAGAACAATTTTTATGTTCTGTGATCAAATGGTCAATATAATCTGCAGAAACATGCCACCCCTATTTATTACTATTTTCTCTCTCTGACTTTAAACAGAGTGGTAATTACGGTAATCTGTTTCAAGCTCATTTGTTTTGCTAGTTGAAGACTTGAGCTGCTTTTAAGAGTCCTGGCGTGCATAACTTGTCTGCATAATGACCTGGTACAGTTAAGGGTTGAGCTCTTTTCAGATGCACTGCGCATGAAGGAAGGCCGGCAGGTAAATGAGTTCTTTAACAAAGGAGGTCTGCGTTTCAACCCCACCGTGAGACGAAGTGCACATGAAGCCTCACACGGCTGCTTCTATAAGCAGACTGTAAAGCAGAAGTGTTGCTCATGGTTTAACATTTTCTTCATGTAAAACAAATTTCTGCAAACACTAACCTGTTAGCACATGAGCTTTGACTTAAAAGTTTACAAATTAGAGCATGCAAGACTGTTGGTGATGAACGCTTTGGCCTAGTCAATACCTACTAAGTGGCTCCCCTCACCTACCTTTATTAGTACGGTACTCCTGGTTCTTCTTCAGGTTTTATGGAGCACTGATTGAGTTGATTTGATTAAAAAGGAGCTGAAGACTTAATTTAAACAAGCTTATTGTTAAAATTGAGCACTTAAGACAATTTTAAATTAGATTTCTTTTTGTTTTACTATAATACACTTTGATTTTTATTAGAAAATAGTGTGGAGAACTAAGCCCCTTCTCTCAAAATGTTCATTTTCTTGGGATTCTTGAGTTTTTAGTATAAAATATTTGCTTCAGCCCTAAAATTTACTTTTATAAACACCTGAGAAATTACTTAAATTGGACATTTTCACAAAGCAAATTAATTTTAGCCGTTTCTTGTTGATGGTGGCTTCTGTGTGTAATCGTAAAAAATCATTTATTAAAGCTTTTTTCATTCATTCAACCTTTATTTATACAGGCTAGCCTCGTTGAGTCACGGGGACTCATTTACAAGAGGGACCTGTCTGAACTGTGTGAAGTATCATAACATGTAGAACAGTGTGTGATTTGTAGTCATATTTGTACTGATCCACGGAGTTGGAAACACTCGATAAAGAAATAAAATTTACAGCCTACGTGCTATTTTTTTTTTTTTTTTTTTTTACATTTTATAAATAAACCATCCCACCGGTCATAACCCACAATGACCAGCTAGCTAGCAGTTACAATGGCGCCAAATATACTTATTTAAATCACAAAAACACATTTCATTTTTACAGGGTTCAAACTCCGGGACTGTACACATACAAACTTAGCCTGGTAACCACCATAAAATATTTTCTTATCTTTGTAAACCTGGTTTCAAAAATGTGTCCCGAGGCCGCACAAAGACCTAGCTTAGCTAGCATGCTAACCGGCTCGTGAGTCAAACTGAACCAACCACTTCGATGTTTTTAAATCCACTGAGGACCAGGTTCTTCAGGAGCTCGCAGCCGATCCCTCCTGCTCCCACCACCAGAACCTTACAGGTGGACAGGGAGTCCGCCAGCTCTTTACGGAGGGAGCCCACTAACTGGACCATGATGATGATGATGATCTGCTATGGAGGTTGATGCTGCTGCAGCTGCTGCTAGCAATACAATGATGGAAATGTGGCTTAAAAATAAGTTACCGCCCCCTACTGGACTGTAGAGAAAATACAACGCAGGAAAAACGACAACTTTTAAATTGTACTGTAGAAATCTTTTAAATTTCTCTTCTTTTGTTGGAAAATATAACCTTATCCGTTGTCATAAAGATTTTAAGAAGGTATGTAAAGCAATCCCCTTAGCTTTGATTCAGTTAATTAAAAATATAATTACTGTGTGTACATTCAAAGGTGACCGTTTTGATGCCCACATTAAAATAAAATGACTGACCATCAAGTCCATGAACATAGACTCCTTCTCCGTTCAGAATATCTTATATGGATATGTATCTGAGAATAAAAAAGATGAATACTTTGTTAATAACATTATTATAATATTAAAATTCTATATACATAAATGCAGATATGGCAAGTCTAAACCATTATGGTCTGTATTCAAACAAGAACTCCAGTTGTTAAAACTTTCTTTAAACTGTTAGAACATAATAATAATAATAATAATGAATTCCATTTATAATGTACTTTTCATTAATAAAAATCTCAAAGTGCTACATACAGAAGTGCTACATACAGAACAAAAGGCACACAAATAAATGACAATCTCAAAATTACAATGATACAGTATATATAAACATGTACAAATATCTACTAACATACCTCCTAATGTAAACATTCTTAAATTAACATATCAACCATCATAACCGTGTAATAGACTTATTTGAAAGATTGCAAATAATACAGTCCAAGTAAAATAAACAATAACATAACTATTTATCTAACATTCTACATAATTACTTAAAATAATTTGTCAGAGGGCTAAAAAAACAAAAACAGTTGAATTCAAATGCAATAACAAGATTATCAGCGAATGTATGCGACAATGGATTTACTATGTTTATAACAAAGATTCCTTCAAGAGACCTCCCATATACTGTAAAGCATAAAACCATAATGACATCTGCTCATTCTTCATTTGTCAAATGGCATATTGCTCCTGAAGTGAAGAGAATAATTTAAAATAATAAATAATATATATCCTGTAGCCATGTTTCTTCAAAGAAGATTTAAATTTGATGTTGATTTGTGTGCCTTTTGTAAATCAGAAGATGAATCCCTCGAGCATCTTTATTTTATTATTATTTTTTTCATGTCAATACTAAAAGTTTTGGGACAGACATTAGAAACTGGATTAATCTCAAACTTAACATTCCTTCTTTTGATGCCATTTTATTTTATGTGGATAACTTAAGCTCAGCTTTCTCTCATAAACATAGTTGTACAGTATGGCAACACATTCACTGTAGTAAGGGGAGAGATAATAAGCCCCCCTTCTCCTGTATTATGAACAAATTTGTCATTCTTCACTAAGTAGATTACCGGTAACTGGAAAATTTCTAGAATCATCTCACAACAGGTAAAAACTTTTCTTTTTTTTTTAAAGTTTCTCCATTTATGGCAGTTGAGTTATGCAGTTGAGTTATGCAATGTGCAACAAATTGTTAGAGGAAAATGCTCTAAATGATGTTTACTCAAATGAACCACAGCTTTTTTTAAATTTAAATGTTTCTAAGACAAAGGAGACGGTCATTGATTTTAGAAAAGACTCTTCAGTTGCAGCTCCTGTGGTCATTAACGGTGAAGCTGTTTAGGTGGTGCATCAGTATAAATATCTGGGAACTATTCTTGATGACAAACTGACCTTTGCTTCACATGTGAACTCGCTATAAGAAGGCCCACCAGAGAATGTATTTATTATTATTATTATTATTATTATTTTCCCTCTTGTCCTGTTCAGCATTGTGGCACTCAGAATTATTGTCTGAGTGTCGAGGTGATACCCAACAGATTTACTTTCACAAGCAGAGCATTATGGCTGGCCTTAATGCTCCACTTGATATATGAATAAAACTTTATTAGAATTTGCTTTGGGTTTGTTT